>JAEQML010065175.1:0-21256 GCA_016904865.1 Pissodes strobi | reverse complement strand
CCCAATTCTGGTGGGGTGGTCTTTCACCGGACGATGCGAGTAGGCTTATGCATCTACCACCTAGGGCCGCTTCCACTCGAAGCATCGGCCTCAGACTCATTCCTTTGGCGGTCCCTAGTCTGACAAGGGTAAAAATGGGGTTTGTTGGATCACTCCCCAGTGATCAGCTCCAGACTTTGTACTTTGGTGTTCTCCAGCCTGGAGGAGGACGATGGGATTTGATGGGCCACATCCCGTGGCAACTCGGAATGGTGGGGGCGTCACTCCCCGTAATCAAACTGCTCTCACCAGTTTGACGTTCCTGCCAGCCAATACAATGCAGCCCCTCTTGTCACAAACTGTCATTGATCGGCCCCAGACGGCCCAGATCGGTCTGCCTATTTACCTTCACGGTGCAACAGCTAGCGCCTACTAATTTTCTAACGCGCAAGTCCAAATTGAAATCTCTTTGTTTACATTTCGTGGTCGTAAATTTGCCATGTTTGGTCTATTTATTGCTTATCCACTCCTATACAAATCAATGGCATTTCCAAGCACAAAGGGTAATGTATAATAATTGTCAAAATCAAAACGCCGATTTCAGGTGACCAGATATCATTGTCATAAGCTTAAAATATTTTTAGCCTGATACTTAGTGGTATTGTTGTCAACGGAGAAGAGTCAAGGTCACCCAAAATGGGTACACCAACATAAAAGGTGCCGACGCTTATTGTCGCCTCTCCTTTTAGTTGTTTTCTCTCTGACATAGACTTGCTAAGTGACATCGTCAACGTCAACAATGTTGACAACTAATTTGAGACCTGCTCATTTGGCTTTGCTCAACTTGCTCGGAATATCAAAGAAATCAGCTTGCAGCAGAACACGAAATGCTATAACTGCACTCCAAGCAGATATTTCCTGCTCGGACAACTTCCTCGCTTGCTATCCTAAATGACCGCGCTTTTTGTTAAGACAGCACGTGGATAAGATATTTTATATATAGAGATATTTTTCTCAAAAAGACCACGATGCCTTTCAGCCTTTCAAAACTTAAAAAGTGGCGTTATATTATTATTTTATATTCCGCGGTTTTTGTTGACTATCTGTCATCTTTCCGCTTTTGCTCTAACTGCTCCACCTCCAGACTAGGTGCAAGTAGAACATGATCTAACTGATCTCCAGCACAGTTCTCCATCCCAAGCAAACAAAAAAATATCAGCTGCTCGAGCCAAATGAACATCGATCACCTGCTCCAAGCCGCTTAGTGAGAGCAGACCAAATCAAAGTTTACAGAATTAAAAATATAAGTTGATTCACTCCGCCCCTCCCCGCCTACCCGGTAGACTGGTGCCAGTCTATAGTGGAGAGCTAGGTAATTTAAGTTTATTTTAAATTTGTTTACGCTCCGGAGTATAGGGTGAGATTTCAAAAATAGCGGTATGTTTTTGCTGGATTTCTGAATAAAATGTCTAGTCCAAAATCGAAATATTTGTTCAGTAGTTGATTGTGAAAGACGAATGGCAGACAATATATCGCTCTTTAGGTGCCCAAAAGGGTAGGTATGTATTAGTTTATTATAAGCTTTTATTTAACGTCACTTGTATGTTTGGGTCAAATCTTACAAGTTAAATTTGTCTTACTTCCCATCAATGTGCAATATTAACAGGGACGGCTGGTACATAAGAACTGCAGAGCTGCAGAACCACCAAAATTTTGAAGAAGCTACTTGACTAATTTCTTATCCTTCAACTAAATAATTAACTATTCCTCAAAATAATAATGTAAAATTAAAGCACCCAATTTTCGGCCGGGAATGCTATTATATATGCCATCTCTGCCCATATACACTGCGAACACGCCGCCGACGCCGGCCGGTGTATGCTCTAGACGGACTACAGTTCACCAGTAAATTTCATATAATTTCCTCGCGACGATATGTGAATGTCCTTATCTGGACTGCTATTATTCGTGCACAGCTCTTCTTCTCAACCTAAAGAATGATACAGTTGTCAATTCGCAGAAATGAGATATTGAATTTTAATAGGGAAAATTTCGCAGTTATTTAGCTGCATTTGTGACAGTACTTGCCGGTTTTTACAAATGTAAGCTCGCGCGCGTTTTGTATAGCTAATTTGAAGAGACAATTATTAATTAATTGATGTGTCTAGATTGTTGTAGTTGTATCGTTTTTGTTTCTTGTTATTGTTAGTAGGTTGCTGTGTGGTATAGACTGTAAACTTTTATAAAAATGGATGTAGTGCATAATTTAGTGAACGTTAAAAGATTTTTGGTGACTGTTAACATTATAAACCCACACATTTTACGCTATTTCGATATTCTTTGAGAGGATTATCGTAAATTGGACACTTTTACAATTAACTAACCATGGGAGAATCAATTTTTTTATAAAAAATCATTAATAACTTGTAAAAAAACTCCTATAAATGCTACTACTTTTCACTGCGGACTTTCAATTTATTATTTTGTTTTTATTGAAATCCCGCAGACGGCGCAGGGCAGGTTTGTAGACACCGCTGTGTTGCCACATTTATTCTTTAATTCTCATTAGCGTCTTGCCGCTGTGGGAAGCCTGATCCTCGTCAATGTTATTTACACATATTTTCACTTCACGCGTTTGTATAAAACGTTTCGAGAAAAGCAGGGATGTGAGAATTTGGCTGAAGTGGCGAAGTCCGCGTCTCTAGAACGCAAAGTAATTGGTTCGACGCCCGGTCATGCAAGTTTTTTTTATTAGATAGTTAGTTTTTTTATATGCCTTGGGTTAGTTTTGGTTAGTCTGGGATAGTTTTGGTTAGTCTGGGATAGTTTTGGTTAGTCTGGGTTAATTTGAAATAGTGAAGAGACAAGCGCGCGTAGCGAGCTTGTCTCTTTACTTTGGTTATTTAGGGTGAGTCTCGGTTAGTTTGGGTTAGTTTTGGTTAGTGTGGGTTAGTTTTGGTTAGTCTGGGTTAGTTTTGGTTAATTGTGATTTTTTGTATTTGTTAACAATTATGGTGTTACATAGATTATGATATATATTTCAGTTTGGCAACACTGCAAACATTTCCTGTTATTCCTTATTCTGTCAATATCCTTATTGTAAGTTATTATAGTTTTCGTATTGAAAGTAATGAAATTAGGATGAAAATAATTGTAAGGTCAAGTTTTCCAAGCAAATTTTACTTTTAATCTATTCTAGACAGCATAAGCTATGGATTAAAATTGAAAAAAAACTGAAATGGTTGGGTTTATAATATTAACAGGACCCGATTTTTTAAATACATTTACGAGAAAAAACTTGAATTGAAAAATAGAGGTAGGCCATTACCAGATAATTCTATTGAGATAGGCGGTGTTAGCTGAGGAAAACCTTGCACACGTCACTTTAATAAAGAGTTTTATTCTTTCCATGTGTAGTTTTCGGAGATAATAAAACATGGTCGGAGACAGGTGTAAGAGACTTGGTACATTTTACGGAAAAAATAAAGAAACATGTAAATTCGAACAATCATATTCAAAATGCTATGGAATATGCTTTATTAGGTACAGTTAACCAGCCCCGTCTCCAGGGGTGAGGTGGCGGGGCAGAGGCGGCCATTTTTATTTCTTCTATAAAGTTTTAGTTTGTTTGTCTGCAACACGGTAAACACTCTCGCAATGAATACCTATACATATTTAATATTTTTACTGAAATGTTTAATCTAAAAACCCGTACGAAAAATAAAATTAGGTAAATTATTTACAAATTTAATGCCTCCCGCGGCGTTCTTTTAACACGGCACAAAATAATTTTCTATTGAACCTAAGCACAAACAATATAGCTACGCGTAGCTCTATTGTTTGTGACCTAAGTCTTGAACCTAATAAGGTTGGCTTAAGTTTAAATAAGTGGGGACATGAAAACGTATAATGTATTATTTCATAGTTAACTCGCTAGTTAATATGTGAATTTAAAAATATTATTAAAATTTTCCTAGTTTCATTCGGTACCTTTTTATACAAATAAACAGTATCGTTATTTGGTATTCAGCTAAATCAGTGGAAGCCGGTGAGGTAAGGCGCTAGGGCGCCCCCTCCTTACTTGGATAATTAAATATTTAAAGTAGTTTTTGACAAGAATGTTGTTGATCGTATCAAAAAAAAAGGGAAAAGGTATGTAACGAAACCTATTTTTGTAATGAAATATGTTTGCTGGGCGAATTTCTAATTCATCATTTTACTCAGTTTGTCCTTGAAAATTGTAAAAAATTTCGCTTACGGCGCATATTTTCACCTCCGCCGCCTTTCCCCTAGTATATACAAATGTTTCGATTTTGCCTGCCCTGAGCAGCACTGCCTCTTTAACAGGTCACGAGCCGCCACTGAATATTAATATCGATTTATAGTGAGTACAATAGAGTATGTAATAAAAAAAAACTTGCAGGTGTCGAGTCTGGAAAAGTGCCATAGAATTTATAGGATCCCACAAATATGCGAATGATACACCAATGTAATTTCATAGCCATATTAGAATGTGTTGTTTGCATTTTAATGAAAACAGTTTTGCAAATTTTTCTAGGAGCTGGTTACATTCATATGCTGTTCCATCAACCGTCTAACCAACTAAAAAAGGTAACTTTTAATCAGATTTTGTGCGTTTGCAAAATAATGTAAGATGGGTGCAAATATAGGTTTATCTAAAAGTCTATTACTTTAAATTTTGTGCTAATTAGTTATTGTGGTAAAATTAACGAAATATAGAAATTGCTAAAATATAGACAATTAGTTTTGGAAGACTTTTTCCCAAATAATTTGTAAGGTTTTGCAAAACTATGATGTAGTTCATCCCCAAAATAAATTAAAATAAAGAATTTTGCACGGGGTATTAAATTTCATTCTTGAAGTAAAAAATAATATATTATACAAATTTTATTTAAATATGCAATCGTATTTACTGTAATGTCTTTTCTTTAAAATATGCTGAGGCCTTTACCTTTTCATCTTTTTTTGTGACTTCACAAAATTTATTTTTCAAAATTTTAATGAAAACATATTTCATTATTTAAATTCATCCATTTATTACTTACTAAGCGGAAAATTTTACTATATGTTGCCCAATAGCGGTTTGACCGATGTAAATCGCTTCAAACTCGGCTCTTATTGCCTCAATACCCCCTACATTTTTTTACGTCCTCGGGTCGCCTTTGATATGACGATTTCATTGAATTGGCGCTTAGTGCACCAACTTATATTTTTAATTATGTAAACTTTGACCAAATGAATAGGCCTTGGGTACAAAAATGGTAGCTACAGTTAATGTTACACGTTATATTATTAAAACCATAGAATAAACATTTAATAAAAACACAGAATTAACATTCTGAGCTATGCATACGATATAATAAAATGATCTTTAATCTTCCATGTCACTGAGTAAATTGAATTTCTGTATCAGGATCAAAATTCCTTCTCACTTTGGAGGGTAAAACATAAGTGGACCAATATTTTAGAATGTTCGAATGATAGTCTATTTCGAAGGGGTGTGTGAATGTATCCCCAGTTTGAGAACAATCGCTCAAGTTACGCAGAAGATGCAGGAATTTTTAGTAACTTAAGAGCCAATCTGCCTAAGACCGGGCACACCATCTGGGCCATTCTCCAAAATACTAAAGGCTTGTTTACCTTTATTTTAAAAAGGGCTGCAAATATACCTGAACAAATATTAGTTTTTATTTCCACAAGAATGAAAAATGAAAAGTTTAAATAGGCCTACTGAATTACTACTGATACATTTCAACAACTTTAATAACTTCTAATAACAGACCAACAAATAATTTTAAATACACTATAACTGATCTTGTGTTAAAATTATCCCATTCTTCTGTGCCTTTAATGTCGAGTTGTATAAAAAGGAATGCGTTGGAATTCTCGTATGTTGGATGAAGAAAGTATGCAGTTAATGCATAAAAGTTTAGCGCCATCTCTTGCCTGTTTTTTAGTTTTTCTGTGAAAACTTCTGGCACCTTTAATTTTAACCAAAAATTTACAGCATCTGCTAGCGACGTATCAGCGCTCTGACAGGTATTGACCAGATTGCAAATTGGATTCTGCATATCTAAATTTTTTTGGACACCGTCAATAAAGTCATCATTAAAGATCAATTCGGTAACTTTAGGCTTAATCTTTTTCCTTGTAGCTGCTGAAATGTGTTTCATATGAGGTAGTTTATCTATGAGACTCTTGAATGCATCACGATATGAGTACCAGCACGTCTCGGCAGGAAGTTTAATCCTTCTTCCTCCTTTCGATATAATCATCTTCTCAAAATCAGGTGGCTTGAATTCCTTAAACACAAGAACAACGTTGTCCACTAACTTTTTGTCCAGGATGTCCTTTGCCAAAAGATTACCTGTGTGACTATTGCAAGTACTGTGCCACATGCAATGTTTTAAAAGAAACTCCATCTTAACCATCGCACTAGCATTATCGGAAACTACAGCGTACATGTCAACGTTGTATTTTTTTTTGACAATTTCTCTAGATTTCATAATTATTTCTGCAATTTTTTCTGCTGTTCCCGATTCAGTCCTTAAATCCCATGCATCAATAAATCCTGTTTCACCATCTGCTGAATGCAACGTAGTAACCACGGTATTGATGTTGCTTGATGAATTCTTCCAACCATCGCACAAAATAACAAAATCTGAGTATACCCTTCTGCGGGTATTATCGATACACTCTGCATAGCACTTTTCTAAAAGTGTTGTGCTGAGTTTTTTTTACGTCCTGGTATTTTATCCACATACGCAGGACGTATTGTTTTAATAAAGTTTGTAAATAGGGGTGACTCAATGGCCCTAAAAGATAGGTTACATCCAAACATAAATTTAGACAGTCTAGATCTATTTTTTCGTCTTCCGTCTCTTTCAAAATATCAACGTAATCCGTAATTTTTCTCGATTTTTTAAGCAGCTGACTATAACTTTTTCCAGATAGGGTAGAGAACTTAGAGGTACTGTCAATGTCAATAACTTCCAGAAGCTTTAGATTGTTGACATAATTTACGGACGAAGTTGAAGATTCTGATTTTATATTAGGATCGGCTAATTTAGGTTTTTATTAGGTATTAATGTCGTAAACAAGTTCCTTTTTGGTAAATTTAGAGTTGTGCCTGAACTATTTTTATTTACATTTTCCAAACTATTTGAAACACTTTCATAATTAGAGCAGCTGTCATTCAATAGGTTAGAAGAATCCACAATAATTGATGACTGATTTTTTTTTATTTATATTGTGCAAATCCGTTGCACCAGCTGGAGTAAGAGAGCTGTCTTCTAGAACTAAGTAGTCATTGCACTAGTATCCGGTATTATTTGACTTAATAAAATAAAATTTATTATAAAAATATAACCTTATTATTTGAGTTTTTAAATTCACTTACTATGCCACTACCAGAACCGCCACTACCTTCCGGACCGACATTACCTTGTTCTTGAGATTCTTCTATTTTGGTTACTAGCGTTGATCATTTCATTGCGACTTTGCTTGGAAATATTTCTGAAAAAAATTGCTACTTACTGCAATTCTCGAAAACTATCCCCCTTTCTCCGCCCCTTGCTGCCTAAGTGCCCCCTGGAAAAAAGTCGCGAGTAGCACAGTAAACATAATAGAAGTGAATACTTGTTTATGAGAGAAAGAGTGTGAGAGAATCCTATATTAATCAATTTTAATAGATTTTGTTAGTTTGGGTTAGTCGTCCAATCAACTTTCGATTAGTTTCACTTAGTCTCAACTTATTTTAGTCATTTGAACCGGTTCCGATACGTTATAATCGATATTAATAGATTTGATTAGTTTTGGTTAGTTGTCCAATCAACTTTCAGTTAGATTCACTTAGTCTCAACTTATTTCACTTATTTGAATCAGTTACGATAAGTTATAATCAATTTTAATTGATTTGGTTAATTTTTGTTAGTCGGCGAATCAACTTTCGGTTAGTTTCACTAAGTATCAACTTCTTCGAGAGATTCGGTTAGTTTTGGTTAGTCGTGAAATCAACTTTCGGTTAGTGTCACCTAGTCTCAACTTATTTTAGTTATATCTGTTACTTAGTCAGAACTTTAAAAATTCATATCTTAGGTAGGTGGTAGGTCTATTGAAAAAAAAGGAACTAGGCAGTATTAATGACTTAAAACCCAAGATTAAGGATTAATGATCTTCTAATTTTGGTGATGCCTATTTCAAAGAATCTTATTGTTTTATGTACGATACTATAATCTTAATTAGGTTTGAGACATAATTATCTTTTCGTTGTGCAGGTTATGTCTGAAAACATATTGAATATTTAAATAAATAGCTTAATTGGGATATTAGATGTTTATTTTGGAAGACTGAAGTCAAGGTCAAGTTGAGTTTATGCATTTTTTTCAGGATTCGCAACATTCTAAGATGGGGTATTTTTCTAAAATTTACTACCTTAATTTTAATGCTTAAAAATCATTGATACATTCTTCTTAGAAAATTTAGCGGCGCCTTCGCCCAACTCTCTACTCTGCGATCCGCACCTATAAATATTAACACCGCTACTGAGTGAACCAGGACCGGTTGTTAAGCGATTAACTAATAGCGGTACAATACTTGCAATTAAAATTCTTAGACTAGGCTTTCCTTCTTTCAAATGATAAATTTGCAAATATGTAAATATAAAAAGGCAGCAGTACCGTTACAACTCTATGCAAAAAAGTGCATCTATATATTATCTTCGCAAATTTATTGGTCACACAAAATGAGCGTCTATATGTTTATATGCAATATACCACAAAATGAATATTCCTTAGCCAGGTCATTATAGCTGTCATTAATGGACTTTGTTTATTCTACTAACGCTTTGAACTCACTATTCTCATGTTCATAAATTTATTTTAACCTAGTAGCTTCCCAAATTTACTATTTTAATTATTTCTACCAGCAAAATGATCATTGACAAATTACTTTATAAAAATATTTACCTAACAGTGCCAGAAAAACCACGACAAAATGCTTACACTCGAAAATTTTATATTTATCGCAAAGATGAAATATCTTTTTTGTTTACATAAATTTCGCTGTTCGTATATTTTTCATTTGGCACACTTTTCACCATCATAAAAACGAACTTTTTAGTGTAAACATCGCGTTAGTTTGGGTATTTATAATATTTTATTAATTTTCCATAACAATAACACTTGTAAAATAACAACGTGTTAAAAGTTCATACTATTTATCCCATCTAAACTGAACTTCAGATGATTCATGTAAGCAAGATGCAAAATTTAAATCTCGCACTTTCAAGTACATAATAAATCATTATTCAGATACTTTTGTTATACAGGGTGAGTCACCAATAAATAAAATAGCTGAGTGTTAAAATTTGCTAATATTTATTATATGTAAACTAGACTTGAGAAGATTAATAAAAGCAAGATGTTATATTTCAATTTTGTTTGTTCAAAGACATATTTAATCAATATCCAGATATGTTTATTAGAAAAAGCTGTTTCTCTCTCTTTCTAAAACGCAAATGGATATTCTTGTCGCGGGGATCTATCTATACCACACACTTTTTCTTGTGTGGTCGGCAATTTGCCAATTTAATGCTTCAGCCGCACTGCTTTTACCTTTTTACAATCTAGCGTTACACATCCATTTGATGGATCGAAGTACAACAATCCATATGAGCATTTGGCAATATTCAATACGTTTTTCATTTCAGATTTAGACTTCCTAATGAAGATGCAAATTTCTATGCAATGTTATTGAGGATTGCTTTTCTGTTAACCCTAATGCAATTCAAGTAAATTTTCAGTTGGAATTTATTGATTTGCAGTGCTCCAGCATATGAACAGGTATTCATTGCAAAGAAAACTTATTTGCGTTTTATAAAAGCCATTCAGTAAAAAAAAATGTTCCTCTCTTGGCAATATATTTTTAACCATTAATAAAAATGAGCATTTGGACGATAATAACAAGAACCTTTACGCCAAAATTCACATCCTAACTATAAAAAAATAATATCGGGGAAATTAACAAATATATTACATTAGTCTGGCCGTTTTTAAAACCACACAATAGTAGTAGAAAGTTCGTCCTTATGATTTCGGTTCTATTCACAGATTTAATGAACTTCAAAATAACATATTTTTTGTTAACTAAATAATATAAAAGAGGTACCCAATACGAATATTTTCTTAGTTATTAAATCATTACTTTTTATTTTCATCATTAATAAAAATAATTTGGTCGTTATGAATCCCGTTCTATTCCCGCACTAAAAACAAAAGAATATGCTAAAATATTAAATAACGACAGGAAACACGAAGATTTTTATAATTATAAGATCATAGCGTTTTATTATTATCATCCATATTATTGCTTATAAAAACAGCATGCGTTTATGGAACTTTTAACGTTTCACGTTTCACATTTAAATGTCCCTGCCCAAGGTACATTCGTTGTACCTAAAGGTCAAGGCTTTTGGACGTGACCGTAACAATGTTAAATGATTTATCGCCAATGTCGGTTAAGACCCTGTTAAGTTGACCTTGTAAGGTAGTAGGTTCTAAAGTAAATGCATGTTCACCGATTATCTTGCATAATTACAATTTCTTAAGTGACCGGTCAATATTGGCAATAAAACCCCAAACGGTCATGTTTAAACATCTATTTTCTCTTTACTTGGTTTAAGAAAAACGCAGTATGAACCTGCTAGTGTCGTCAAGGTGTCATCAACGTGTTATATTCGCGTGTCTTCTATAGTCCACGCAGAATCTGGTAGTCCCACCTTTTTTGGTGACTAAAACATCAGGAGACGGTCATGTGCTTGATGACTCTTCAATAATTCCATCGTCAATCATTTTGTCCACTAATGTGGTAACCTCTTGCTGCTTCGTCACTGGTAACCTCCCAGGATGCTGCCGTATAGGATGTGCACTTTCAGTGTCGATGTTATGTTTTATGATGTTCGTTCCTCCAGTATTGCCATTTTCCTTTCAAAGGATGTGCTCTGCTCTTTGATAAATTGTGTAGCTTTGTTCAGTTCTTCGAAAGACAGATGATGCCACGACTTCTGGAAATGTTCTAGGACTTCCTTAGGTGGTGATGAGAGTATTACTTGTGACCGCGTTTCGCAACTGGTTACCCACTGTACTGGCTCGCAAGTGGCTATTACATCTCCTTTATTGATTTTGATGGACTTGGATGAAATATTTGCTATCCTCATAGGTATTTCACCCTCGGTTCTGACTAGTGTTTTGTTTACGAGGTGTTTGCAAGGCAAATCGTGATGTTGGATAGGTCCGATGCAGCCTCCAAAATCCTTCTCCCAAAAATGATCTGCCTCGGTATTTCGGCTTATTCTGACAGTACATGTCGCCACTACTTTAGTCGGTGTGCCATCGTCTGTTTTGGTGACCTCTCCGGTGCCAAACTTCAGAAGGCTAAGTTTGTTGTCAAAAGAGAATCCAATTGACCGCTGAGATCCATCCCCAAAATATGTCGGCTACTAACACTGTGTGTTGTAATTTAATTCGTCCCAGTTGAAGTTCAATATCCATTTATCTAAGTACTTCAGCATTCTCACCAGTAACCGTGCGTAAAACTCCGTTCTTTGTTCTGCTCTATTTACTCTGTTGGACCTTACCTGAGATACCGCCGCGCCGCACCAGTGTCAACAGTAATAACTGTAATGGTTTTTCCGTTGATCTTACCTTTAATAGTTAGACTGTCGACGTTTTTTCCTAGACTTTTTATGGAGACGATCCTGGGGGCTTTATCTTATTTAGCCAACACCCGCCCCGCAATGTTGACTAATTGAAGTTTTCCTGATTTGATTTTGAGGTCCTAGCGTCTCTGGATGGAGATCTAGACCGTAGTTGTACTCGGCAATCTCTTTTAAAATGCCCAGTATTGCCACATCTATAATAGCACTGAAATTGATTTTTACGTTCCAATACAATTTTGGCAGCAAATTGGATTTTGTTGGGTTTAGGGAACGACGAAATAAAAGTCTAGATTTTGTTAAAAAGCCGACGTTTCGCCAAATATATTAGCTTCTTCAGGGCGCTAAAATATAAAATTGGGATTAATACAAGCCTACTTAACGTATTATACAAAGAAATATATATTTATAACACAGAATAAAATTACTTGGTAAGACGAATTCAAAATTTACATATTAGGTACCAAGATGAAAATATACACAAAAGTTTTAAAAAATATAATTATAAACCATAGTGGGTAGGTACTTATTTTTAAAATTCTAGACCTATGTCCATAATTGATATAAGTGTAAACGGAAACACATTTAGGTAAACGCGACAATACATGGATATTATTAAAATTTTTTAAAATTCAGCAACATATACAACACACATATATTTGGATATTATTGTTTATAAATGGAGTGTTACCAGGAAGTGCAGTGTTGATTGTAAATATTTAAAGCTTTATCGCATTTTTAAACTGTTTGTATTGGTTTTTTATTACAATAGTGGAATTAATACGATAATCTTAGATAGTTCGGGTGTTTTAGCATTACCATAAGATATTAAAATATGCCGCATTTAAATTTTCAATGTCCGTTCTTTTATTGACCGATTTGTTTTTTTATATGTATCATTTCCGAAAAAATTATTTTTTTATAATTTGTTTGTTTGTGTAGAATTTTTATTTCTTCAAAATTAAAAGTGTGTCCTGTGTCTTGTCTGTGTTGAACCAAAGCGGTTGGATTAGTTTTTATTAATTGTTCTTCAGAGTATTACCAGTTTTCTGAGACACTATTATTTTCTTATGATCTAGTGTAGAATATTTTTCAATGGTTGTTTTTAATAGCTCAGTTAGTCCTTGTACATATGTAAGTTTATAAAAAGATTTTTCCTGAGCGGTTTGAGAATTTATGGGCTGGTGTTGAGGATTAGACACAGTTTTCTCTGTATTAAGTATTTTACGCACTAATGAAATTGAGTAATTGTTGTCAGTTAGATTTTCGTAATGTAATCTAAGTTAGCCTTATGATACGCGGGTGATGAAAGTGAAATTGATCTCTGTTTTAGATTGTTAATAATATTTATTTTATCTTTGAATGGATGTTCTGAAAAAAAGTTTATATATCGTTCCGAAAGAGTGGGTTTATGATACCAATTTGTACCAATTTGACCATTTTCTTTTATTATAACTAAAATATCTAAAAAGGGTATTTGTTTATTATTTTCTTTTTCCATCGTGAATTGAAGTTTGGGGTGGTAGCTGTTAAAAGAGTTTAATATAACGTTACACTAATTTTTTGGAATAGCTGTGAGAATATCATCCAAGAATCTCTTAAAAAATGGCGTTTTAAAGGACAACTTATCAATTAATTGATCTTGTAAATCCTGCATGACTAAATCGGCACATACTGGGGACAAACAATTACCCATTCCAAGACCATGAGTTTGACTGTAAAATACATCATTATACTGAAAATAGTTATTTTCAACAATAAAATTTAAGATATCGAGAAAAACGGATAATGTAATTTTCATATTTGCTTCAATAAGATACCATTTTTTAGTTACAATGTTCTTTACTACTTCTGTCGAAATGTTTGTAAAAAGGGATACAACATCTAAGGAAATTATTTCATAATTTGACGGAATTTGAATGTTTTTGATATACTGTACAAAATCAAAAGAATCTTTAATATATCGTTCATCTTTTATAAACATTTGTCCTAAAATATTGCTTGCCTATTTGGTTAAATTGTAAAGCGGAGATCCAATAAAGGAAACAATAAGTCTTAGTGGTATACCATTTTTATGAATCTTTGGCTGAAAGTATATTTTAGGAGGTAAGGCTGCGTTGGTTTTAAGTTTTTTGCCTTCTTCTTTGCTTAAATATTCATCTTTTATTAAAGAATCTATTAATTTATTATTTTTATTTTGAATCGTTGTTGTTGGATTTTATAATAATAGCACTGTTTCGAAGTATTTCGGTTACGTGGCCTATCTTCTAGTGGCTCCCGGAATCTCCCTGTGGCCTGAAGAACGTCTGTTAATTTCTTCAAAGTTTCGCCCGTATCAGTTAATTCACAGCTGTTCGCCGGCTTTTCTTCTTGGATGGATAGGCCGCCTCGATTTCTAGGGTTCTACCCAGAGCTTCACTGCTGTTATCAAATTTGGTTAGACGTAACATTTTCTGAGTTTCTTGATCTCTGATACCATCCACGAAATATTGGGCAGCAAGTTCCTCTTGAAATCCTTCTGTTGCTCCCGGGTAGGCCAATTGAATGAGACATCTAACGTCTGCCTCAAATTCTTGCAGGTTTTCACCAGGTTTCTGATATCGAGACTTTACTTGAGCCTGATAGAGTTGTCTTCTATGTTGGTCTCCAAATCGTCTCTCCAGGGCAGCTACAAATATGTTATAATTCCCCTGTTGGCTGATGGGAATAGTCTCTAGCAATTCCAGGGCAAATCCACGAAGCACTACCACCAGTGATGTAGTAATTTTTTCGTTATTCCAACCGTTGGCAACAGCAGCGTCTTCAAATTGTCTTCTGTACATTGTCCAGAATGTTTGACCGTCATACGTTGGAGGTTTGATATTATGTCTTGTGGCGAATACCCCTGGGTGGATCCTTCAATTTATAGTCTGGTAACTTCTGCTTGTAGATTCTTCATTTCTTTCTGTACGTCTCCTACTTCTTTTTGTACATTTACAACTTCCCTTTGTACATTTCACTACCTCGTCTTCCTCTTTTTGTTAAGTGAAGAGTAGTTACTGTGTGCATGTATGAATCATACTAAATGAAACGCTTTGTATACCATGCAAATTTTTAACCCTGAAAGGACTTCCTATAGAAGCGTAACAGAGCGCTTTCGGCCTAGGCCATCATCATTGCTACCTGAAAAAGTAAATAAAAGAACCACCCATTAACCGAAAGTTAGTGGCTGATGTAAGATCTTTACGAAAGAAACTGATATATTTGACATTGCTAAATTAGGATTCTGAGAGTGTTAAAAATTTTGAAAGGCATTAAAATAAGTGTGTAAGTTGAGAATGGTGCTTTTTGCGATTTTTTGTTAGATTTTTTTATAAACAAAGGAAAATGGTAGAGGTTCTTTCGCTTACTTGTCATTGGACCTGAAGAACATATCAACGAAGAGAAAACAAACAACGGTTACATCACAATTAACATGTTAAAAGTCACATTTTCTAATAGATTTACATAATTAAACGCCAAAACGATGCCTAAACCACGCTTTTGGTGGAACGACAAAATGTGTCGTTGTTGACGTTGACAGCCTTGAAGGCGCAGGAAGTGAACAGCAAAATTAGCGGTAAATTTTAAATCTTGAAACTTTAATGCTCAAGATTGACGAAATGTTTGTGAAACAGTTATATCTCCGTCACATGTCTGCAGTGTTCCAGATTATCCAAATCCCGGGTGAACTCTGGGTCGCCGCTCTAGGTTGTCTGATAAACGACATCCATAGCAATATTCCCATAAACCTTTCTACTGCTTCGATGCTAATCATAGCGGTCGATATATGGTTTATTCACAGTTTTGAGACTGAGGGCTTCAGCACATGAGTAACTTATACGGATTATTCAATTGTAACATGGTTTCGGGTAATATTTCATTATCTTGGAATGCAATATTTTCTACAGTTTGTGTAGTAATTGTTCTTTTCAACTTGATTTTTCTCTAATAGATTGGTTAAGTGTGCTATACTAGGGCAAAGTTTGTCCTCAGCATCATAGTCATCATCGTAGTTTACCGCATGCAATTGTAGTTTTAAAGTTCCTGGCTCATCTATTTAGTCATTGAAAAGTTCAGAATCGATACTTCTTGAAGATAATAACATTCGGCCGCTACATTACGCCCATTTTTCTGAAAATAAGAAAATAATGGAAAAATTCGATATTCAGATAGATATGTGATTTGTCGGTTTTACGCACGGCAATCCCATGCAGAAATATGCATAATTGCCGAGTATTTTGACAGAACGTAAATCTACAAATTATATCATGCTTATCACATCTCATATTATATCGTAGGAGCTCTAACTTTAAATATTGTGCAGAAAACTCACCTTTATTTTAACATTAACAGTAACAATAAACCTGTAATGCTTCACAAACATAACCTATACATGTATCGCCGTACATAAAATACACTAAAATTCTAAGTTTGAAGCTGTACTGTATGTACTTTGTAGCCAACATTTTAGCTTTCAAATCGAAACAAGTCCCTTCCAAATGGATGCACCTTTTTGGCATTTATTTTACACATTGCAACAAGTCCATTTAGATGTACTTTTCAAACCGCAATATATCCACATTTTGTTTCAAAACGTGACCGGTCGAAATAAATATTGTAGTTTTTAACCAGTAACCATTGAGTTTTATCGAAAACATGAACGCGCATGGCCGTGTTACTGTGTGAGATCATAATGTGGACAGCCGCAAAAGGTCGAGATCGGATATTAACGCAGGGATAGTAAAACAAAAACAAAAGGTAACTTGACTCTTATAGTTTGTAGGGTAAATGGTAATTACTGTAGTACCACGCAACCGTACATTCATTTAAGGAAGCAGTCATGCCTATTTTTATTTAATTACTGTCTGCATGGCTTTTAAGATTTTTATATGAATTCATTATTCCCGTTAATATTTCTATAATCGACGCTTTAATGTTGTCGTTAAACGATTTACCTTGGTGAATCACATAGCAATTAGTACTTTTGAATAACGTTTTTAGATATGCACTTGCGGACCCAAATTTAGGTCCATGCCAACATAATAAAAAGAAAACCCACCGAAGTTGACCTCAATATATTAAAGTTCTCAAAAAACTATGTCTACAAAGATAATTTTAAGAATAATCAAAATATGAGACTAGCTTCGTTACTGAAAATTGCAAAACCTGTAAGGGACAGAAAGAGAAATGCACACGATTTACAAATTTAGTACATTATAAGTTTATTACACATTTTCATTACTTTCTTAATTAATAAATGGGTAAATTTACAGGTTCGTGAGAGAGCAAATCCTACGTGGTCTGCAGAGCTTTTTTATTAAAACTATTTAAAGTTAAGCCTCGACAATTTTTTTAACTACAACTAAAACTCTGAAAGGAGATAGCGTCGGGGATAGGCGTTCTCGGAAACAATTGCCTAAATTTGAGAGAGTAAAACAATTTATTGCTAAATCTAAAGCACACGAGAACCATTATATTCGTAGTAAATCTAAAAGACTATATCCTCTATCTGCACTCGACATTTACTATTAGAAATATTAGGAAGATGTATAATGAGGAAGCAAATGCCGAGTTTCACGTGAAATATAACTATTTCTATAAATTTTTTGCTGAATTCAATCTTGGATTCGGATCACCTGCCACAGATGTGAACGCACTAAATTTTGAATAAAAAATATTCCTAGATGATGCTAAAAGTGACTTAAAGGTTCGTCGAATTAAGGCCAAACAGTTTAACTTATTAGTAAAAGAACTGAGAGACAACGAAGTTACTTACTGTTTTCAGGTTCGAAATTTGCCAAAAATTCCCCAGGACACATTTCATTCGCTTCAAATACCTTATTATATTTCACCATCGTCTCATAAATAGATAAAGTAGTATATCTCTATCTGTGCTAAATGGTCGCGTGTTGAAAGAAAAACAAACTGGTAGCTCCGCTGTCCCTTCGAACCGCTAGCCAGCATCGAATCAGTTTTTTTTTCGTGCGTTACGATCTGACGGAACGCGCGCGCGATACACATGCGACGCGCTGCCCGCGCGCCTGCCACGCGTACGCGACGAGTGCGATTGTCTCGCGCGCCTACTGCTAGCCATGTAGAATGTAGAGAGATGCGCTCGCCACGCGACCAGCAAGTTAGATCAACGAATTCGTAGAGGTCGTTGAGTTGGATCATTGTTTTTGTGTGGAAAACATGACGAACGAAGAGAAACCTGCAGCATGTTTTTTGTTATGCGGGGGTGCGATGCTCATTGTATCTCATTTAATGTTAAAAAAAAACAAAAGACGTAGATGGTGGCATAATGAATTGTACAGAAGAAGAGGTGGTCAGGAGTTAATTAATGATTTAAGCTTCCAGCACATTAGTGGCCATTACAAAAACTTTTCAAGAATTACTCCAACTGACTTTGAAAATCTGTTAGCAAAATCGGAACAAAAATTTCCAGAAAACATACATACATATATGAGGCAGCCAATTTCAGCGTAGGATAGGTATTCACTAGGAAACAAATCCAGTAGGTATTTTAATAATTTTAATATATTTTTTAGATTAGCCATCACATTAAGATTTTTAGCGACGGGGGATTCCTATATCAGCTTACAATATTTATTCAGAATTTCAAAACAATGTATTAGTGAGTGAAATAATTGCATGTTTGTAATGCGCTTAAGGAGAATTAAAAGATTATGTCAAGATAAGGACATTTTATTTTAACTGAACTAAACATTTTCAAAAGCAAATAAAACAAATAAAAGTTTGTTCCTAATAACAAATATCTACTAAAATATACACTTATAAAACAAAAATTAACATACAGTGTGTCCGTAAAGTAACGGATAAATTCGATAAAAATTCACCTATGCTTTTTTGCAAAAAACGCTCAGACACGTCAATTAGTATTTTTAAATCTGCATCTTGCGACATAAAATGTAAGTATAGAGTGTCCCAAAAAGCACGGCAGCAAAAAATATGTATTTTTTTTAATGGAACACCCTGTATATTATTGCATATTTAGGTTATGCGAAGAATTTCAGATATATTTTATGTATAAAATCCTATGCCTATCTCCAACTATTTTTTAAATATTTACAGTTGAAAATCGACAATTTACCAACTTTAACAGCCTATAAAATCTAAACTGCTAAAGATAGAGCAAAATAGTTTGCACTTTCCGACTTGGTTTTTCATAACTATCGTTTGATACTAAATCTAGATTTAACCAGAGGTTAAATTTAACCGAAATTTCTTAACCTCTGGTTAAATATAAATTTAATGTCAAACGGTAGCTTATAAAAAAACCAAGATAGGAAAGTGCGAACCATTTTGCTCTATCTTCAGCCCTATATATATTACAGGCTGTCAAACTTGGTAAATGGTCGATTTTCAACTGTCAATATTTCAAAAACACTTAAATATAGGCATAGGATATTATACACGAAATATATCTAGAATTCTTCGCACAAACTAAATATGCAATAATATACAGGGTGTTCCAATAAAAAATATTTTTTTTTTGATGCAGTACCTTTTTGAGACATTCTATATACTTACATTTTATGTCGCAAGATGCAGAATCAAAAATACTATTTGACGTGTCTGAGTGTTTTTTGCAAAAAGGCATAGGCGAATTTTTATCAAATTTATCCTTCACTTTACTACAAAAAAAGCATTAAACAAAGTTATTAAGATCTTCTGAGAACTGAGATGTGGGAGATGCAGAATAAATGGAATGTTGTGGCGAAGGATTTTCAGAAGGGTTTTATGTGTTGCGTATTGGAGAAATGCAAGCAATGAAGTAGAATATTAACTAACTGTTTTTGCTGTTACTGCTGTTGATGTTCAAGTGTGAGTGGAATACTCTTTGAAAATGAGTGTGCGTGTGTGTGAAGTTTTGTCAGTACTCTCAGAACTGATAGCTGATAGGAGAAGGCAATGGAATGGTCGTTGTTTGTTCTCGATAATGGGGATATACATCTCGATGAGTAATAGATGTATCTGAACTTACAGTAGGCGAAGAGAATAGCCTGGGAGCGGAATGTGGTTTGAGGTAGTATGGTGTGCCATGGTGCAGTAGAACGGACGTATTGATTGATTGGGCGCTTTGTTCTTGATTATAGTATCCCAAATCTGCTCGCTTGAGTACATCAATCATATCATATTTCATTAATTTCCTAATATATTCAGAATATTGCATCATTTTTGATGCAACGAAATTAGCAAACGCGGTTACTTCGTTGCACAGCTGATTCTTCGAAGAATCACTTTTCAATACCTCTGTAGAGGCTTTCATCATCGTTGCTGCTTCTGTTAGGAATGTATCTGAGCTTCTAAATTTCTTATTAGACTGGTTTGCAAGCGAAGATCTGGGAGTAGTAGTTGCTTGAGTACAGTCTTCAGTTTCTAGTGTTTGGGTACATAAATCTTCATCCTTCCAGCAATCCTGCCCTATAAAAAAAAGTCAGAGGCAAACATGGTTACTAAAATATTTTAAATTTTATTAGAAATGCGCCAAAAAGGCGTTTAAACGCATACTTGTGACTGCTTCAGTTTAATTTTTGTTAGAAGATTAGCAGAAAGAATTCTCGATTTCAAGGGTGCCATAATATGAAATAGGTGGTATGTGCAAATTACGCACCTACGTTATTCCACTCTGTAGATATTGTTACTTAACAGGTGGGGAAGTATAGTAGCGGCAAAAAAATATAAATTGTTATGAGCGAAATCGTCTTAAAAGGTGTAAAAAGACTAATTTCGGCGAAAAAATGTTGTGTCCGTCTTTCTGTCTGTTACTTTCCGCGGTAACTTTCGAAGGAATTGAGCTATCGATTTCGAGCTTGGTACATAGACATATACATATAAGGGCTTAGATAGATTTTTGGGTTTTATTGTATTTTTATTAAAAAAATATTACGTGTCCATATTTTTTTATAGACTTAGTTTTCATAGCATTTATTTGATGTGGAAGTTGCATTGACAGCGTTTATTTCTTTTCAGATACCGTCATCATCTGAAGCTTGGCTGGAAGTAGCCGAAGTGTTTAAAAACGCTTGGAATTTACCCCATTGTGTTGACGCTATCGATATGAAGCATGTAGTGTTGCAGGCACCAATAAATGAAGGCAGTGATTTTTTAAATTATAAATCACAGTTCAGTATAGTATTGATGGCTGTTGTTGATGGGAACTATAACTTTATATTTGCTGATGTTGGTTGTCAGGAAAGAATTTCAGATGGTGGAATTTTTAAGGATTCAAAATTTTACCAACGGTTAAAAAACAACGAGTTGCGGTTACCTCCACTGAAACCACTTCCAGGCCGTAAAATAAACATTCCATACTTCTTTTCGGCTGCTAGCGCGTTTGCATTAAGCGAAAATATAATGAAACCATACCCAGGCGATCTTCCCAGAGGAAACTCTAGAAGAATTTTTAATTATAGGCTTTGTCGAGCCCGCCGAGTCGTCGAAAATGTATTTCTGTTAGTTCTGTCTTTCGGGTGTTAAGAAAACCAATACTTTTGCAAC
>JAEQML010065174.1:0-21257 GCA_016904865.1 Pissodes strobi | reverse complement strand
TAATAATAATAATAATAATAATAATAATAATAATAATAATAATAATAATAATGCTGAGGTTTTCTGTCCTCTAACGGGCGCGTCCCCAGGTGGCGGATAGGGGAAAGCCTCCCAGATATGAGTAGGTGGGAAATCAAATACCACCCGCGGACCAAAACAGGGACATATCCAGCCGCGTCTGTCCCCGTATCGGGCGGCGTGCTGGTCGGTCCCAAGTTAGGGCGGCCGCGTAAAGGTCGGAGGCCTGCTTGCAAGAGCTTATCTTGCAACCCACACCTATAAGTTTATGGAGAATATTAATGATGAAAATAGTAACGAAGGCGGTAAGGTTTTGCAGACGAGAACCCTTCGGAACCGTCGGGAGGATTCGTCTGGGTTTGAAGAGTATGGAGCAAGTGGCAACTCCCAACCCTATGGTACCACAAGAATGAAAGTCGAACAGCCACCATCATCAAATACGACACCTGCTGAAAGTGTTTCTCAGGACAGTAATTGTACACTACCTGCGACCACCCAAGCGGGAAATAAACAAACACGTATGAAATGGACACTTGAAATAAATCATGCGTACGTTCTACAAAGTCACTAAAATAGAAACAGATTTGACAGTATATAGAGATGAACTGCATAGGCTATTCAAAATACAATATCCTGATATTTCAATCACGGCACAACGAATATCAGATCAAAGGAGAGTCACCGTAAGGAATATGTTGATCCCAGAGAACATACTCGCACAATTAAAAGAAGAAGTAGCTAGATTAATTGAATATTGCCGAGACAACCCGAGCAAAAAACTAACAACTAAAGCCAGAAAAACCATGGAGAAATACAAAGTCCACGCCAAACATGACAAAGCCAACGAAAAAGTTAAAGAGATTATCGACACGATGAAGCAAAAACTTAAGGTCTATAGATCTCGGTTAGACAGGTACATGAAGGGGCTGAGACGTAGGAAGCAAAACGTACTGTTTGAAAAAGATGAACGGAAATTTTACAGAAGCCTTCGAGACGGGAACAATAGAAATGCTGGAGAGAACGCAGAGTTACCAACTTACGTACAAATACACGCATTTTGGTCTTCGATCTGGTCAAATATCTCTGAACACAACAGCCAAGCAAGTTGGCTCCCAGAGGATGAACAAAATATCAATAGAATCAAACAAATGCCACGCCCCGAAATTACACCAGTTTTACTTCAGAATATCACAAATATTCTGCATAGTTGGAAAGGTACTGACAGTGACAACATACATAATTACTGGTACAAAAAACTGACGTATCTCCACCCTTACATAGCACATACATGACTTTATAACATACCCAGAAAAAAATCCGCAATTTCTCACGCGAGGCAAAACATATCTACTTCCGAAAGGCAGCATATCTAACAACCCAGCGAAGTACCGACCAATTACCTGCCTACAAACAATTTATAAATGGCTAACTTCTTGCCTCACTAAAATCCTCACAGAACATACGGATAAATACAATATTCTCACTGAGGAGCAAAAGGATGTAGGAAGGGTATGAAAGGGTGCAAAGAACAACTAATAATAGACTCCATAATACTCCAGCAGGTCCAGAAGAAAAATAGAAATCTATCATGCTGATATATAGATTATCAAAAAGCCTTTCCACATTCATGGTTGATCCAAGTACTGAAGCTATATAAAGTCCACCCGCTTGTAGTAACACTTCTCCAACAGCTAATGAACCAATGGCGCACTACCATATACTTATCCTACGACAGGAGCACAGTCAGCACTGAGGAAATCCGTATTAGCAGGGGAATATTCCAGGGAAACTCCTTGAGCTCTCTTTGGTTTTGTTTGGCATTGTTAGAGAGGGGGCTAACCTTCTCAGAAGAGCACAAATAGGATACCGTGTACAGGGCCATAACATCTCGCACCTTCTATATATGGATCTAAAGCTGTATGCACCGTCGCCATCTAAGTTGCTAAAAAAAAATTCTCGACAGATATTGACATGAAGTATGGGCTGGACAAATGTAAAACGATCAATATAAAGAAGGGATCCACATTGGAAATGATTGGGTTCACCACTGCAGAGGAACAAGAAATTGAACAAATGGAGGAAAAGGACATGTATAAATACCTTGGGATGCAACAATAAAAAAGAGTAGAACATGCAGTTATAAAGGAAATACTAATCAAAGAATTTGTCTCCAGGCTTGATAATATATGTGAATCTGATCTTGGCAGCAAGAATATGACAAAGGCAATTAACACCTTTGCAATACCTGTCTTGACCTATTCGTTTGGAGTTATCCCATGGTGTAATACGTATAACGCAAAATACGCATTACGCTCACAAAGCACAGGAAGCACCACCCACGTAGTAATATAATGCGACTTACGTTGCCTCGCGCAAAGTATGTCTCTGCATGGTAGCACGATCTTGACCCACCGATCTCCATGATCAGTGTCTTGACCGCAATAAGGTCGACAAAATTGCGTCGAACGCGTGGTTGGGACACGGTGGTCTATTCCCCGAGACAGAGGCATTCCTTCTTGCGATCCAGGATTAGGTAATCGACACTAGAAACTACCAGAAGCACATCATTAAAAATGCACAAATAACAGATGGCAGGTGTCGAAAATGCCATGAAAAGCCTGAGACCATCCAGCACATAGTGGGAGCATGCAGTAGACTCTCACAGACTCACTATCTTCACCGTCACAACCAGGTAGCAAACATAATCCACCAAAAATTGGCAAACAGTATCAATCTTCTAGCAGAAGAAGTGCCATACTACAAATACTCCGCGGAAACAGTTTTGGAATCCGCAAATTTCAAACTATATTACGATCGTACAATAGTAACCGATAAGACCGTGCACTGCAACAGAACAGATATCATTTTTCTAGATAAGAAAAAGAAAACAGCATTTATCATAGACATAGTTGTTCCTAATGTCCACAATCTTCAACACACAATCGACGAGAAGATACAGAAATACACAGAGCTTAAATTTGAATTGAAACGGATCTGGAGGTTAACCGAAGTTCACATTCTACCAATGGTAATCTCGACCATAGGAATCATACCTTTAAGCCTACAAAAAAAAACAACAAGACTGTGGGATTGGATCCAAATCCATTCAAAATAATGCAGAAAGCCGTCATTTTGAACACCACACGAATCACCAGCAAATTTCTAGAGGATCAGTGAAGATGTTTTGGCTTAGGCCCGCACTTCCCTCCATTACACCAGTTTATACACACTGAGAAAGAATAATAATAATAATAATAATAATAATAATAATAATAATAATAATAATAATAATAATAATAATAATAATAATAATAATAACCCGTGGGGGTTTGCTGGGTCCTCTATCGGGCGCGGCCCCTTGCGAATAGGGGATGCCCTCTCCCTGTTAATCGGAGAGGGTAGCGGGTAAATAAAAGAATAACCGCCGCGGAACAAAATCCAGCACCTCCATGAATAGTCAGGATGCACAACAGTTATAAAGCCTCGGATACAAACGACGTAAACGGGTTCAGCCTGACCTCTGACCCCGCGTCCGGCAGGTGGCTTGAGGCACCTCAGGTCGTCATCATGCGAAGTCCTCAATCTTCATCATTGACGATGACTCAGCACAACACCTTCAATCTGCGTAACATCATTGGATATGGCAACTGTCTATTCCGATCTGTCAGCCTCTACCTATACAAAACCCAGGATGAACATGAAAAGTTAAGATCAGAGGCGGTTGGTTACATACGAGGACACTGGACAGAATTACAAGACAACATCTTTACAACTGATGGAAAGCCTACAAATCAGAGAAGTTATTGTTATAATATGAAACAAAGTGGAACTTTCGGAACCAGCATCGAGATCTTAGCACTTAGAAAGAGCCAAGTACTAAAGGAACGTCTCCAACCAAAAGGAAGAAAAATGTATCACAACAGAATAAAAACATAGACAATGCCAAATCACAACCACAACATATAGATAATACCCGCCCCAGAACAAAATGGACAATTGAGGATTACACTGAAATTGTATGGTGCCACTACTATAGAGTAGAAAAAACGGGTACGGCGAATCTAAAGGACACCTTCGCCTTGTGGGAGAAACGAAACCCTAATCCAAAACATAAACTGAACCCTAACACTTTAGCTACTCAGAGGCGGTTCATACTAAACAAAAACAAGCTACCAACAGATGTCTTGGACAAGATTATGAGACAAGTAAAAGAAGAGTACACACCGAATGAGCAAAGAGACAATGAAGAACAAACCATAAAGGAACACGACTCACATGAAAACAAGATGGAAGATCAAATTGGAAAAATGACAAACGAACCCTACGGTCACGAACAGCAGCAACAACAAGAAAATGAAAGTGAGAATTCAGAAAAAGATAAAATGAAGTATGAAATAATTCAAAGAATGAAGAGCGACCAAAACACAGAAGAAATACGAAGAGAACCACTGCTGAAACTAAACAACGGGGAAAAAGCTAATATAAAAATCAAATTAGTCAACATTGCACTACAAGAGATACTCAATGAAGAACCTGACGAATACAACAACATAACAAAGCTGAACAAACTTACGTATGCAGCAGCAGAAACAGCACAAAACATCCTAATACCCAAAAGAGACCCAAAGAAGAAAGACAAAGCGACAAATCCACCATGGAAAGCACGGATTGAATTCAAAATAAAAAAATTGCGGAAAGATCTGTCCCAATTGAAAGAATGCTCCAAGCCCCAACTATCAAAGCATATGGAGGAAATCAAAGAACAGATGTACACCAAGTATAACATAAAAACCCAAAGAGACTACGCCCAGATCATAGAAAAGCTGAAAAAACAAATAGCAGCAAAAGCACAAAGATCCATGAGATATACGAAAAGATCGCTGCAATTTCAGCAAAACAAGCTCTACCAAGAGAACACCAGCAAGTTTTATGCTAATATACTTGGGAAAACCCATGAGACAAATGAAACACCATCAGAAGAGGAAGTTAAAGACTATTGGAAACAGATATGGGAGAAAGATACCGTACACAACAGAGATGCAGAATGGATACAGGCTGAATATGAAAGTACATCAAGAGTAAAAAGAATGGAATGGTCGAACATCACTCAGGCAGAAGTTGTAGCAGCCCTAAGCAGCACTTCAAATTGGAAAGCCCCAGGACTTGATGGAATTCCCAATTTTTGGTTAAAAAAACTAACTGCGATGCACGACAAACTAACTACGTTGTACAACGAACTAGTTAGCGGGAAGCAAAATCTTCCAGAGTGGATAACTAAAGGGAAAACTTACCTGATCCCCAAAATCGACAAAGCAATCCATCCAAAAGACATGAGACCAATAACATGCTTGAATAATTGTTACAAACTACTCACAAAGATCATCGCAGAAAGAATCCAGCACCATTTAACGCAAAATAATCTAATACCAAATGAGCAAAAAGGCTGTATCAAGAATATTTATGGATGTAAAGATCACTTGCTAACCAGTATGATGCTAAACAAAGATTGTAGAGACAACAAAAAGAGTCTATCAATAGCCTGGATAGACTATAAGAAGGCGTTTGACAGCGTGCCACACAGCTGGTTAGCAGAATCCTTGAACATTTACAGAATCAACACCACACTCTTGTCGTTCATAACAAAATCAATGGGAACCTGGAAAACCGATTTAAACCTGAAAGCAAATGATAAAATCGTGACAATCAAGGATATACACATACGAAACGGGATCTACCAAGGGGACTCGTTATCTCCGTTGCTCTTCTGCATGTCCCTTTACCCTCTGAGCTCCCTTTTAAGCAAAACAAAAACAGGATACATCTGCAAGAACAAGAAACAAAGAATTCACCATCTACTGTATGTTGACGACCTCAAATTAATCGCTAAGTCAGACGAGGAACTACTGGAACAAATACAAAATGTTAAAAACTTCAGCGATGATATAAAAATGGAATTTGATCTAGGTAAATGCGCTAAAGCAACATTTCAGAAAGGGAAACTAGTAAGATCAGAGCACATAGAATTAGATTACGATATAACAATAAGAGCATTAGATCAACAAGAAGCCTACAAATACCTTGGCATTGAAGAAAATGACGGAATACAACACAAAAGAATGAAAACGAAACTTACAAAAGAATACACCAGAAGAATTAGAAGCATACTGAACACTGAGCTAAACTCAAAAAACAAAATCTCAGCCATAAACTCTCGAGCTGTACCGGTCATCCAGTACAGCTACGGAATCATTAAATGGACCCTGGCAGAATTGAGAAAAATGGACACTAAAACAAGGAAACAGATGACTATACGTGGAGCACTGCACCCAAGAGCAGATGTCGACAGGTTGTACATCCCTAGAAAAAAACGGAGGACGTGGAATGATCAGCATACAAACTAGCCACATCATAGCAATAGAAGGTCTCAACAACTACCTGAAAATAAAAGAAAAAGACAAATACTTGTGCATGGTATACAGGCAGAATCAAAAACACATTGAAAAACAAAGACAAAAAAACAGCTGCCAGGATAAAATAGAAGACACCAACCCCGCAGAATCTGAAAAAAAAGAGAGTTGAAATAATTAAAGAAAGGCTCAAAGAACACATGAGGCAAGAACAACTAGAAAAATGGAAAGAGAAAAAGATGCACGGACAAATTGCACTAGAAGCTGAAAAAGAAACAGTAAACAAGAATCAATCATGGAAATGGCTGACCACCGCAAACCTAAAAACCGAAACTGAAGCGCTTGTCACTGCCTGTCAAGAACAAGCCCTGGCCACAAACTACATGAAATTTAGAATCAAGAAATCCGGCAAAGACCCAAAATGTAGACTTTGCCGGACGCACAATGAAACAACTCATCATGTAGTGTCAGGATGCCCAATACTAGCAAAGAAGGCATATCTGGATCGACACAACTTTGTAGCAGCGCATCTACACTACAACATCTGCAAAGCGTACAATGTAACAGTTAGAGAAAAATGGTACGAGCACACTCCAGATCCTGTCGTGAACACCCAGGACGTCACCATCATCTGGGACACACAGGTCCAAGCTGACCGTTGCATTAAAGCCAATAAACCAGACATCATAATCAAAGACAAAAAACAAAGAACATGTCAGCTCATAGACGTCGCCATTCCATTCGATTATAACATCACACAAAAAGAAGCTGAAAAATATCTCAAGTACAAAGATCTCCAGATTGAAGCGCAAAGACTATGGAATCTGAAGACAACCATCCTCCTACCTACCTCCTAGTAATAGGAGCCACAGGATTAGTCTCTTATAAAACATGTGAAGCCATCCAGCAGATTCCCGGTGAACACAACCTGATATCACTCCAGAAGTCTGTTGTGCTGAGCACGGCACATATCATTAGAAAAGTTCTCTAATGACAAGAAGGAACACCCCAGGAGCACGGTGTGCACTCGGTCTCCTTCTCAATCTACCACAGAAGCATGGATGTGTGATAACGGAAAATAATAATAATAATATTCTTTATTGCCAGCAAAAAGCAACATCAAAAAGTAATTGTTTCTTGGAAACCTTATTTGACAAAAATAAAAAGTATACAAAGTAATATTACAAAATTATGCACCTACATTGTATTATGATGATATAACTAAAAGCGAAGTCAAAATGTTTAAAATTTTAAAAATGTTACAATACACAATGCGTATATACATCAAACTGAAAAATAGGTATGACAAAAGAACAATTAATCTGACATTCAAAACAATACTATATTTCAAAGTCAAAAGAATAAAAACGCTTATCAAGTAGCCACCGGGATACGTGTTTTTTAAAACTGTTTATGTTTTTGATCTGCTGAATCTCCCTTGGCAACATTCCAAATGCCTTTACGGCCATGTAGTTAGGTCCCTTTTCATAAAAGGTGGAATTGTGAGTGGGTATGCTCAGGTCAGTACCACCCCCAGTCAACATAGTCATACTCTTAGACCGCAATTGCATATTCGTGGGAAATGACTGAGAATTTCTTTTAACCAACAAAACTAGGGAACTGAAGTACAAAGATGGGGGAAAGGACGCCCAACTTACTGAAATATGGTCTACATGAAGTCCTTGGGTGAAGGTTAAATATATACCTTATAATGCGTTTTTGAGCTAGAAAGATTTTTGAAGCCGACCTAATGGAGAACCAAAAGCATATCCCATAGGCAACGCTCAATGACGGATCCAAGGAGACACCCAGAAATCTTACCTGATCCATGGCAGGAATGGATTTACCATTTAGGTAAACCAATAGAGATTCAGATCTAGATGATGTCTTATTGAAGAGAATTAGACTGGTCTTGTCATGATTCAAGGTGAGGTTGGCGTTAGAGCACCAATCCCTCATCCTCGCTGCTACATGCGAACATCCATGGGACAGTCCAAGCAAAGCTGTATCCATCAGCAGGACCGACGTGTCATCAGCATACTGGCAGACACGAGCCCCACCAAACACGCCACCAAGGCTATTCACATACAGCAGGAAGAGCAGAGGCCCCAAGATGGGGCCCTGGGGCACCCCCTGTCTCAATACAATGCTATTAGAGTAATGATTTGTACCACTCCTGCTGCCGCTCCAGCATATACGGTTGCAACAGAGAAGCAGCAGCACCCATGATACCATAAACTGCAAGTTTTGAAATTATAGTAATTTATGATCTACAGTGTCGAAGGCCTTCGACAAGTCAAAATACAGGCCAGCAACCTTGTTATTTTTAACAATTTGTTCGGTGATAAAATCGATTGCGTGAAATATTGCCTTTTCGGTGGATTTATTTGGCTGAAACCCAAATTGACTATCGTTCAGGATATTAAATATTTGAAGATAATCAAAATTTCTGGTAAATATTAACTTTTCGAAGACCTTCGACACTGCAGGAAGCAGTGAAATAGGTCTGTAGTTGAAGATGCTCTGATGGTCACCCTTTTAGTATACTGGAATAAGTTTGGTTTTTTTGAGATCAGCAGGAATAATTTGTGTTATAAAGCATTCGTTTATGATGTTTTTTAAGGGATCACAGACATACTCAGCCACACATTTCAGGACAGAAACCGGAATCTCATCCATACCAGAGCATTTGTAGGTAGATCAGGTATTTATGTATGTAACGATTTTTATTTTTACACTGATAATATTAGGTTAATTAAAAAAAAATAACAGGACACCGGGCCAAATAAATCACCGCTTTATTGCTAAATTTAAAGAAAATATATAATTACACAAAAGGGTGGCGTAACCACAAATAAATATTACCCTCAACGGGAACAAAGTACGTAACACAAGAAGGACAATTACGTTAGAGTAAGGTGTTTCAATATTTCATTTATAATTAATGCGTTTGCGGAGGAAATTTCAGCGTTTTTGGTATTCTATTTTCATTTTGTACGGAACAATATCGCTTCGGGCTTTTACGAAAGAAAATACAAGGGTCGTTCAGCCAAAACGTATTGACTTAATTATGACCGTATAAATTATAGATTTTGTCACGCTGGGCTTGAAGCAAGAGAAGGAGGCGGCTAGAACATGTTTCTTTCTAAAGATGTGATTTATGAACAACCTAGCACTACCTATTCATGAAACACTGAGAAATCCAGCGTTGCCAACCTATAATTGTTTAAATCGGTAGAAGCTATGGTAAAAATCAGCATATACTCGAAAACACGTATCAAAGTGAAACGCCCCCTTAATTAAGCATATTCCAGTATAGAAGGGTGAAATTTTCAGGCCATGTAGCCAGGGTAAGATGAGGATCCTGAACGAAAACTGGACCCCGTAACCCCCCCTCTTTCGGCCAGGAGAGGGTTGAGAAGAAAAAATTAAAATAAATAATTTCAGCAGAACGGGAAGAGCTACGGGATCGAAATTTTTATGGCAGATGAGCCCTAATTTAAGTAAGGATTTTGGAAAAAAAACGTGTTTTGCCAATATCTCTGCAACGGAGCCTCGGATCGAAAAATCTGAGAAGCTATGACCCCGTGTTACGGGGTCATTAGTGGGGGTGGGAACTATACCACCACCACCACCACTCCCCCCCCCCCAGCTCCCCGGATACTCAAACATTTTCGAAAATATGGGAAAATATTGATAAAAATCATAAAAAATTGTTCGGAAAGTTAATAAAGGTATTATAAAACGAAATAAGAAAAAAAAATAATAAAAAAACCAACTGATTGTTCGAAAGTTAATAAAAGTATTATAAAACGAATTAAATAAAAAAAAAATAATTTAAAAAAAAGCTAGAGAAACACGGTTGTCGACGAAAAAATAGTTGAAAACAAAAGGAAAAAATAAATTAAAAAAAGTGTCGAAACCGGAGGCAAAAGTTGAGAAAAAAAGCTTAAAAAAATAAAAACTCAATTGAAATGAAAACCAACATACCAAGCCTAATTATTAAACCTAAAGAGCAAAATAGGGCCGAAGAAACTAAGAAAGACATAAAATATATAAATCCCTCTGAACTCAATATTGGTATTATTGGTATCAGTAAAATGAAACATACAAAGTCCGGTGCTGTAGTTATAAAATCTAACGATATAAAGAACGTCCAAAAATTTAAACACGAAATGGTACAGCAACTTAACCAGTATTATGAAGTAGAAGAAACTAAACTAAAAAACCCCCAAATTAAAATAATTCGCTATTCTGATACAGCGGAGACACCGGTAAATGCGATTGAACAGTCAATAAGAAATCAAAATACATTTTTCTCAGAAACTTTTTGCATAAAAAAAAACCAAAACAGATACTAAAATCATCTTCGCAGAATGTTCTCCTGGTTTGTTTAAAAAAATATTGTTCTATAAAAAGTTGTATATTGGATGGGAACGATGTTCAGTCTATGAAAATTTATCTGTAAGACAATATTTCAAATGTAATGGTTTCTATCACAAGAATACAGAGTGCACTAATAAGACTATATGCGCATACTGTGGAGGTGATAACTCACGTAATGAGTGTAATCTTGCCACAAACGAACAAGGAATGAAATGTACGAATTGTATAATATCAAACCAAGCACAGCTTCGACGATGAAGCAACTGACAGTGAATGTCCAACATACAAATAACACTTTGAGATTATGAAAGGTACACAGGCAACATGGCGAACGATAAACCGCGTATAAGAGTTCTCTGTGAATTTGGAAAAATTCTGCAGTTAACGCGAGAGTTAAATGTTCAAACTGTGAAAAATATTACCACAACAGTTGTGCAAAGAAGGCAATTCAAAAGTGTTGTGAAAAGCAGCAATTATTAAGTGAAAAAATGGAAGAAATTCCGGACGATGTTACCGACATCATTCTTGACCTTGGCAAGGTCGATGTAAATCGTGATCTAAAACTGGAATTGCTAACTGCAGAAAACACCGCCCTGAGGAGGCTAGTAAGGGAAATGGAAAGCAAAAATAAGCTACTTGAAGAATACTGTGAGCTGTTAAAGCAAAATTCAGGTAATGATACAAAAATTAATCATCAAAAAAAAAACACCAAAACATAAACACAATGATTGATAGCGATAAATCAGTCACATTGGCAACATCGCAAACTTATGTGCAGTCGCCGAAGCAGGGGCCCAGGCCCAATACAGAAATCACCAATAATGAAGAAGAAGAAGAACCTTTTCATGCGCAAAAGAGACGCGGCTGATCCGCCGCGCCGCCCGCGGCAAACAAACAGAAACGTCAAGATGAAAACAAAAACAAAAACGATACTGAGAAAACCCCGAGAAAACAGAAATCCAAGGGAAATTGGCAAGAGCAGATCCGTAATATTAGAAAGAAAAGGCAGGTGGGAACCAAAAATGACTCTGATGATCTAGAATCCTGCATGGCAAATTCCAAGGGCAAAAAAATATGGTTGTTTTTGTCCAAAATAAAAAATAGTGTGGCAGATGAAGTAGTAAAAAACTACATAGTCAAAAACTCAGGCACAACTCCAGAAATGGTGGAAGTTAAACTCTGTGAAAGTAAACAACCAAACAGTAGTCATAAATATTTCATGGTGGGAGTTAGTCCAGAGCTAAAGGACGTCATCTACGGCGAAAACTTCTGGCCATCAGGGGTAAGATTTCAGAGATTTAATTTCTCTCTTGGAAGAAATTTTTTAGATTGACCAAAGCTCAACTAGGCAAATCTATAAACACTCGTCGTATCAGGAAAAAACAGCAACACAAAAATGTGGTACTTAGGTTTCTCCACTTAAACACCAGAAGCATAAATGGAGAAATTTTACCCCTGACAGTACTGCTGAAGGAAGAGGAACCTAGTTTCTTTCTGGTCTCGGAGCACTGAATGGTCAACAAGGACATAGAGAGTATACACTTAGAGAGCTATAACATCATTAGCCACTCTTCTCCATCCACCAGAGGAGGAGGAACTGCAATTTTTGCAAGAGACAATTGGGTCTCTGAGCCAATCAACACAAAGGTGAAACCTGTCGACATGGTGCATATGATGTATTGATTTCTATTTTAGATGATTTACTGAATGAGCTATATAGACCTGATGGGTATTTAGTGATCGGAGGTGATTTTAATATAAATTTTGCTACCAACAATCCTCAATCCCTAACTCTAATGAACTTGATGGAGAGCTATGGGCTGATACCCCATGGATCCGGGATGACTCGGGTTAGCTTAACTTCAAGTACTCAAATAGATAACTTTTTCAGTACTATACCAAACAATAATATTACTTTTAACACTTGCATAACAACTATTTCAGATCACTATGGTCAATATTTAGATATTATAATTACCAGGAAAAAAGAGTCCAATTTTTTTTTATTAAAAAGAGATTTTTTACTACTGACAATGTCGAAAAGTTTACTAATTTTCTCCAAGCTGAAGCATGGGCAGATATTCATTTAGCTCAAACTACAAAAGAAAAATATGATGCATTTTTCAACATTATCTCCTATTATTTTCAAATATTATTCCCCACTTGTTCTACACGTCTTAAAAATGAATGGGTAATTAAAGAAATTAAAAAATATGCAGCCCATATTAAAGATTTGTATGTTACTAATCAAATTACAAAGAGTGACCAGCATCTACGAAATTATAAAAAAGAAAAAAAGGATTACACTAATTTTTTAATCACATATAAAATAAGTCTTAATGATAATCAAATAGTAAACTCGCAGAATAAATCTAAAGCAATGTGGCAGATCTTTAACCGGGAGACCATCAAAACAAAAAACCCATAAATGTTTACCTAAAAGCACAAAATGGCTCTTTAATTCAGGATTCCTTGGATATTTTAAACATGTTCTCATCTTACTTTCAAGTGGATATTCAAGATTTTAATTTCCCTGATCCTAACCTACCCAACAATTTACCTTCCATATTTCTCGAACCAACTGACCCCATGGAAATCTTTAGAATCATTATGAATCTTCCCAATAAGTATTCCTCAGGTCTCGATGAGATTCCGACGTACTTGTTGAAAATTGTGGCTAGATACATTAGTGTACCTCTGGCCCACATTATTAATGAATGCCTTGTAACGGGATATTTTCCAGACAAACTAAAGGCTGCAAAAGTTGTCCCTATATATAAAAAAGGAGACAGACATGATGTGAAAAACTATAGCCCCATATCATTTTTACCCTCAGTGTCGAAGGTCTTTGAGAGGGTAATTTATGTTCGACTGGTCAACTTTATAGAAAATCATCATTTATTAAATGACAATCAATTTGGTTTCAGGGCTTCGAAGTCCACTGAGTTGGCAGTTTTTCATGCTTTGACATTCATATTTGATAAGGTAGATAAGGGTTTTGGTGTCTGTGGTTTGTATTTCGACCTCTGTAAGGCCTTCGACACTGTGGATCACAACTTGTTACTTAAAAAACTTCAAAAGTACGGCTTCAGAGGCATATGTGCTGAACTAATAACTCCTATCTGTCAAACCGAACCCAAAAAGTGTGTGTAACAAGAAATGGACAACATAATTTCTCAAATGTTGCTAAAGTTAACAGGGGAGTACATCAGGGATCTATACTTGGCCCTCTACTCTTTATCTTATTTATAAATGATCTCTTTACTCCTTTTGAAGCGGGACTAGTTTGCAAGTACGCGGATGACACATCTGTCTTGCTGGCGAACCGTTCTGTGTCCGGTTTGTCGGAGGGAGGTGCCTTAGCGACAAATGAAATAGTTGAATGGTGCTGGGCCAACTCTCTCTGATTAAATATGCACAAGACAGGTCTTCTGAGTTTTTTGAAGAGAGAGGTGCAGGAGTCTTTGTTGGTGAGACTGGATGGCAGAACGGTGCCAGTTTTAGGCTCAATAAGTTTCTTGGGAATGAATCTGGACAGCTGTTTAACTTGTGGAGATCATACTCAGAGAGTAGTATCAAAATTAAATAGTATATGTGCCATACTACGAAGACTCAGAAATATTATATCCATCAAGACCTTGAGGGTATATTACTTTGCACATGCCCAATCAATTCTTAGTTATGGTATATCTTTGTGGGGTTCTGCCAGAGATGCAAATCAAGTATTTATTTGTCAGAAGAGAATACTCAGAAGCATCTTGGGCCTACATCCAACAACATCTTGTAGGGAATATTTTCGGAGTCTTGATATAATGACAGTACCATCACTATATTTTCTGGCATTGGTTTTACTAATGAGAAGGAGTTCGGATCTGTTTACACAAAACTCTGAAAGGTATGGACCAAACATGACCATGGTCACTAGGGGTAGGGACGAACTTAGGGTGCCAGCACACAGCTCTTCTTTTTTTCAAAGGAGTCCATGTTATAGGGCAATTTCCGCCTACCGATCGCTACCACACCGTATCAGGTCTATCACAGGCTTAAAAATTTTTAGAAAACATGTGATAGAGTTTGTAAAGTCTAAATGTTTTTATGATTTTGACTTTTAATTTTTATTTTCTTTTTATATTAATAGTATATCATTTTAATTTACATGGTAGGTTTGTATATTTATATTTAGCATAGGTTTTTTACATTGTATGTGTGCATAAGCACCATTGTGACTTTGCTTTTTTACTCTTTGTAATTTTGTTGGCAAGAAGAAAATAAATAAAATTAAATTAACTATGGTTAAGGAACCAACCCCAACTTCTTGAATCGATCAACTGTGATATTTCTGGTGATACCGTTGGACCTTCAGACATTACAAATAAAGTAAACATAAGTAACAAAAAGCTCAATATATTACATGTTAATATCAGAAGTGTTAGAAAAAATTTTGATGAGCTTCTATCATTCTTAGAGTCATATAATAGTTATTTTTGTTACAAGTACCTAAAATGGAGTTTTTCAAGACGAATCATTGCTGTTGAGTCCTGAAAAACTTCATTTAGGTACGTGTGACAAACACTATTTTTTGTCATACGCTCCCAAAATTTAATTTTCATTTATACGCTTTTTGCAACTCTTTAGAACGCCTAAATTTGCAAATTTACCATAATTTTTAGAAATTATAATGTACGACAAAGTTAGCTTAGAATTTGATATCGTAGCAACTATTTGACAATTCTGTCATGTCACTCGAAATTTGACATTTAGACATATTCAGGAATTATGGAACAGTCCGTAAAGGTTGCCATGACGACTTTTAGGGACTAGGCCTAAAAAGAAGCATTTTACGGACTCAAATGGGTCCGTAAAATAGCTATTTTTGGGAGCGTATGACAAAAAATTTATTATTGCGATGTTCTTGTTATGAGCGAATGCTATCAATTGACTTCCTATAAGGAATTTTCAATTCAGTTTTACACAACTTATTACAATCAGGGAAAACATAAACAGGAATGATGGCATTATAGTGCTGATTGAACGCAAACCTAACTCTTCACAAACTCAATACTACAAATATTACAGTCTTGAGGGTCGCCCTCCTATGTAATGGTGTTTCATATGGTATTAACTGCATCTACCGCATTTATAAATTATATAAATGACTACTTCTCTAGTAACATCTCAAAGAATATCGAGATATTGGTGGGAGACATCAATATTAATCTTTTAGATAATCTAGATCAAACAGTTATAAACTACTTCTCAACTTTAAGTTTATATATTTTTGCATTTGCATGAGCAGTGCCTAATGTCTAGGAAGACTGAGAAGCTTTTTAGGAGAAAATAAACTTCTTTGAGCAACACAATTTGGATTCACAGAGGGAATTGGTACTGATGATGCTATGCTGAGTCTAACAGAAGAAATAAGACATAACTTAGATAGCAATTTTCTCAATTTGGCAAGGGCTTTTGACACGGTGCCACATGACAAGCTCCTCTCTGTTCTTGACCGGAGTGGAGTCAGGGGCGGCGTGTTGAGGATCTTTGAGAACTACCTGTCGGACAGAAGACAACAGTTAAAAATACGGGACAGTCTGAGTGATCCTTGTTTGTTAAAGATCGGAATACCACAAGGGACCGTCTTGGGACCAGTTCTTTTCAACTTATATATAAAAGCATTGACAGATCATATGCGGATGATACTGTGATTGTGTTTGGTGCCAAACTCAGAGTGGTATTGAGTTGGTGAAGAGATCGCTTGATGAACACAAATTGTCATTGAATGTCAAAAAAACCAACTATATTGCGTTTACAAAAACTGACGTAAACAGACCGACATTTAGTTTTATCGAATTTAATAATATAACAGAAAAAATTCATGAAGTGTCAAATACTAAATACTTAGGTATTGTCATAGACAAGAATTTCAAGTGGGACTTACATGTAACATACATAATACAAAAAATTAAATATCTGGTACATAAATTTTATAGTTTGAGACAAATGCTTAACAAACAAATGCTTATTACCTTATATAAAACATTGACTGAATCAATTTTGCGCTATAGAGTGTTAGTCTGGGGCAGTTTGTATAAAAATTCTTTGAAACCTCTTCAAATGTTACAAAACAGAATATTGAGGATCATTCTTAGGAAGAATATATTAGATCCTACATATCTACTTTAAGATACATCTATTGTTAATATAAGGACGTTATTCTTCCATATAATGTGCTGTTATGTTCATGGCCATGAAAAATTTTAAAACAAAATAATACATAAAAGCAAACAATCATCTTGTTATTCCAATGCGTCATTCCGAATTCTCAAAAAAATCTATCCTGTTCCTGGGCTCAAAACTTTATAATTTGTTACCTAACCATATTAAAAACAACATCAAAATTTTTTCAAAACTAACCAAAATCTACATTGTTGACCACTACATTCAATTTCAGAATACATTGCATTGATATGAATGAGTGTACTATAATATTATATAATGCCATTAATTATTGATTAGTTCATATTTTGTGGTACATTGTTGTTGATTATTTATAGTTGATTAGCCTATAGTTTGCCCATACGGATGCTGCAGCATCTAGGGGCTGCAATTGTAATTTATCTCGTGAACAAATATTTATTGTAACTATAATGTACTGTATTTGTATGAATAAAAAAAAATAAATAAAATAAAATAAATTTCTAATATCATTCACTTCAGTTGTGTGTTTATATAGGTGAGGCACATAACTTTTTTTTAATTATAAATCAGTATTATAATACAGTTAAATTCATTCTATTTCTATTAAAAACTCTCGTCCTAAGTCGGTTTAAAAAGTTACGTGATAAAATACTCGAGCAACTTTGGTCATATAGGAAAAGTTATTTATACTAATACAAACTAATGGTGGACATCATAAGTTTACATTCACCGCCCGCTTTGGTGCTAAGGAAATGGCAGCGAAATAAGTATTAAAGAGGCACATAATACGGAATGTCTCCTGAAAAGAAACAGCCATTTGTCGTTCATTTAACGCTTTCCTGCATAAGATCTTCTGGCTGCAAGTTAAAAAAATTATTCCTGATATACCTGCAGTTTTAAGTTAATGGTATCATTTCTTAGTTGATCTATTTTACATATTATAGTTGCAGAAAAAATTATGATTTTTTGCTACTCTGATCAAGATCTTATTTGAAGGTAATTTTAACTCTATTTTTTCTAACTACCGTGCGTAAAGTATTCGCTTTACGCTTTCTTTGAGAATGGTAAAGTGTGGTTTTCAAAAACAATGCGTAGAATAAATCTGACTTATTTTTAGTATTTAGTTTATGTTATGTTGATATTCTATGCTTATGATGCATTATTCCTTGATTGTTTATTCAGCTACAATCAAAAATTTGACTTATTTTGTATTTAACATTTTGTCAAGAATGTGGATTTACGCACTGTGACTGAAATTAAGTCAGATTCTGTATCTATAATATCACAGGATATATTTAGAACAAAACTTTCCATCTAATTTCGAATTTTAAAAATAAATAAAAATTAAAATAAAACTGAGAATTGACTTCAAAAATTTAATTACGCAGGCTAAAACAAAAGAGCCGTCCCTCAAGTTATATAAAATATAATCCATTGCTTATCCGAAGGATAATATTTCAACTAAAAAGTTTGGACATTAAACGGCCTCAATAAAAATGAGATTTTTGTGTGCGTAATTCTGTCATGGTGCTTAATTTCTAATTAGAAACTTTCTTATTCTCGATTTACAATTTTTTAATAATTTAATCTTTTCTTAGTTGTGGAGCAAAGTATACGACAGGAAGTCATAGAAGGAATTTACGTAAAGTAATTCAAAGTTACGGTGGACTTCATAAATTTACGTTTAGAGCTCACTTTGGTGCTAAGGGAATGGCAACGAAATGAGTATTAAAGAGACACACAACACGTAACGGAACGTTCCTGAAATATCTTATTCTTTTGTTGGTGGAATTGTATTTTTTTTTCTGCCATCTTTTTTCTTTAACTCATTTCAATTTCAAGCCCTCTTTTGTTGCGTCACGTTACTAATTCTCTTAATACTCGTTCAAGTCGTGAAAATAGCGCATTAGTAGTGTGTTAACGAGAATGAGTTCTCGCAGAGGAGGATTTTACACCTCAGTGAGGACTCACTCTGTTTGAATTACTGCAAAAACAGCCAGATGTATTGCACAATAAAATTAACTCTTATTTCTCTATAAATTATCGCTAGCAAAATCGCTTCGTCGAATGATGAAACTTGAGATTGATGTACTAAGCCTCGATCTGCCCTTGATGCCCTGTCGCCTCATATTTGCCGCTTTTGTACATATCAGGCTCGATGTATAAATCTTTTACGAGAGTAGTCGAAAACACGGAAAGATTATGTTAAATCCGCGTATTTCTATAGATAATCCGCCCCCGCAATTAATGACAATTTTTTAAATCGTGCCCACGTGTTGTTCATACTTAATTTGGTGCTTCAAGTATCACTAGCTTCGCTTAAATTACGCGTTTTATGAAATTTAAATATGTTTTCGTTAACTATTGTGCCCCAAAACAAAATAGAGCAGATTGACAATAGCAAATGATGAAAAACAGAAAATAGTTACTAGTAGTGTATCCATGAGAGTGAGTCCACACGGAGGAGGTTAATTTTTTTAGGTAGCAAAAAACAATAAAATGTTCTTAAGACTAATCTAACCTAACACAAATAGTATGCAAAGTTTAAGTTTATTGGTTTATGGTACAAAAACAAATCACTTACTTTTATGGATATCCAAAAGTTGGTAAAATATGTACAATGACGGTAATGTCATAATTTTTAAATGATTAAAGTGTGGTTTACAATGGTCCTGGAAACCAGCACCAGCAACCAAGCGGACAGCCTCCTTCTGCATTCTAAATATAAATGAAGCATAGGAAAACTGACCCCACAAGACAACTCCATAGGATATGTGAGAATGGAACAAAGAATAGTACACAGTCAAAAGTGGATGACTGCTCACCATTACTCGCAGCCTTCTGCGAGGGCGAGAGCCTACCTATCAGGGATGAGGCATGTGCACTCCAATTCAGATGATCATCTAAGAGCAGTCCCAGGATATTAACACTATGGCCATAGGCAGTACCAGTTGTGGTAGAAAAAATTGTTTCGTGGGTCTTATCATTATTAAGTTTTAAACAATTTTGGTTAAACCAACTCTCAACTCTAATTTTACTCTCATTCATTCCACTCCTTAGACTCTCCCGAGATTTAGCTCTGCATGCAAATGTTGTATCAAGGTATGCAAACAAATCATTAATATACACTAAAAAGAGTATAGGCGCCAAGACAGATCCCTGGGGCACTCCACTCTCCACAGGGCAGACTTCAGAAATCTCACCATCCAAAGTAACACACTGAGTTCTGGATGTTAAGTATGAACTTAAAAGATTCAGGGGAAGCCCTCTGATACCATAGCGTGATAACTTCTCAAATAAAAGTTGACGGGAGACACAGTCGAACGTCTTGCTGATATTACACAAGGTTAAACTTACATGCTCACCCGCTTCAAGGCTCTGGACTATTTATATCCTCCATAACACTGGAGCCAAACTGTGAGGAGTGTAAGACATTAAATTTGAAGTTGAAGCTGCCATTTATTCATTAATTTTTGGTAGAAAACACGTGAATACCCCATAACTTCAATTTTTGAGCGGTTTATCTCAAGTGGAAGACATTTATGTAATTATACTGCTCCAATATTGAAGTTATGGTATATTTACGAATTTTCGAAGAAAACTTGAAATATTACTTAAACGTTAATTTTTAAATAGTGTAGTTCAACCTGTTCAACTGTAATTAGGATGCTGCAAAACTTCAAGTTTGATCTATTCGCCAATTTTTCCATGAAGCCTCATATGCATCATACCTTCAATTTTGGAGCTGTGTAATTCAACTGAGAAAGTGAATTGACCTAAGTTGAAGTTGCCATTTATTCATTAATTTTTGGTAGAAAACACGTGAATGCACCACAACTTCAATTTTCCAGTGGTTTACCTCAAGTGGAGGTCATCTATGTAATTATACTGCTCCAATATTGAAATTATGATATATTCACGAATTTTCGAAGAAAACTTGAAATATCACTTCAACTTCAATTTTTAAATAGTGTAGTTCAACTATAATTAGGATGCTGCAAAACTTTAAGTTTTGATCTATTCGCAAATTTTTCAAATAAACCTTATATGTATCGTACCTTCAATTTTGGAGCTGTGTAATTCAACTGAGGAAATGAATTGAACTTAGTTGAAGTTGCCATTTATTCATTAATTTTTGGTAGAAAACACGTAAATGCACCACAACTTCAATTTTCGAGCGGTATATCTCAATTGGGGGATTCTCTGTAATTATACTGCTCCAATATTGAAGTTATGGTATATTCACGAATT
>MU193953.1:745-21258 GCA_016904865.1 Pissodes strobi | reverse complement strand
TCGGTTTTTTACGAATATCTCCGGAACTATTCGGAATTTTTCAAATTTCAAAACTGCATCTTGTTGGGCATCAAATTGCACAACTTTGCCTTAATTTAACCGACTTCGTATCTCTTACGGTTCCCGAGATCCCCACTCGAATTTGTAGCACCCTGTATACATATTCATATAAAACTGTTAATATAATGGGCATAAATAATTAACATTAACATAGAAATACGTTTTTGTAGTATTTAGAATTTCGCCAACACGCTTTATATACATACAGGGTGTTTTCTAATTGAGTACCAAAAATTTAAGAGCATATTTCTGAGCTAAATGTATGCTATTTCATGAGCACGGGGTACAAAGTTCGTATCGTATCTAAGTATTACCGATGTTAAAGTTTACAAAATTTTATGGTTTTGATGTTTTATCTTCCAAGCCACGTAAGATATTCTAAGCAAATTTGGTATATCACTTGTTCTAATTAAGCAAGAATGTGTAATTAGTCAGTGGCGTAGATATGACAAAATGGTAATATTATTTTTAAAATAAAAGCAATACCTATATCCTTAAATAAAATTACATTTTATAAAGTTATCTCTTGCGCTTTTTCAGCTTTTGCCACCGTTTAATTGCAAGTTTTTATTTTGAGGATTGCCGTATTGGGCTGTTTTCCTTCCCCCAGGACTAGATGGTGCCACGTATAGGTAGGCAATTTCTAGAAAATGAGTTACGTCCTCTTGGGGCTCCGATCTTGTTTAGTCGTCATGTCCGTGAATCAAAGATGGTCTCTAAAGTTTCCAGAGCTAAATCCAATAGACTTCATGTTGTGGGTACATTTGAAATCCTTGAGCTGTACTATTCCTTTGAATGTCGCACATTACGATATACAGCCGGTATCTTTTCGCGGTTTGTCCGGGAATCATTTCAAACAAGCGCCGAATAATGCGTTTTTGTTATTTTTCTAATGTATTGATTTTTTTTTTGTTTATGTCACTGTTTCATATGGTGCACTTGTTTTTAGGCACTCTTCGTCATAATTTTGTAAAATGTACCGCAAGTATGACAAATCGCAATTTGTAGTTAAACGGTGGCAAGAAAACGCAATAGATAGCTTATATTCAGAATTTAATTTTACATTTAACACAATATTAAAATTTTATTTTCTTTAAGGCCCTATTTTTTTTACTTTAAAAATAATATTACTAGTTAGTCATACCTCCGCCACTGACTAATTACCGAATTTATATTTTTGCTTTTTATGACACTCAACTAGGACAAGTAATATACCAAATAAAAATTCACCATAAAATTTTTACACACTGTATATCGGAAACGAAGCACTTTATTTATACTCATTCCGTGCTTATACAAAAAAATTTTCATAAAATTAACTCAGGAATACGCGAATAATTTTTTTTTACTCAATAGGAATCACCATGCAGTACTATTTCATCTTTACATATGGCATATAGAAAAAATCTAAGTGCATTCTATGAAAGAGTTTAGAGCGATGAACGTGTGGGTAGAGAAAAGACAAGTTTTCGAAGTCGAGATATTATCGTTGTAATTTTTGACCATCAGGTTTACTACCATTCCTATTAATTTATAATGAAATAAATAAGCAGGCACTCTGCCATTAATATTTTCTGGCATTATCGGAAATATCGAAAGTGACATTACCCTTTTCAAAAGGGACCATTATCCGTCCGGTCTTTCGCTAGCCCAGATAGAGTTTCTCCAGTTTCATTCCTGCTAGTTTGAGACCTTTTGTCGAAGTGATGCTGACCCACATGGCGTGAAGTGCAGCTTCACAGATCTAACTGGGGCCAGCCAAGCCGTACCTATGTGTTATGGGATAGCCACCAAGTTGGTGGCACCAATCACTGCCAGTTAATTCCACTTCCGTATGACCATAAGAAAATGACATATAAGTAAGCCCTATAACTACTTATTTTGCTTACCATATCTTACCTTGTCTTTTTCGAAATTATCGTTAAATGATTTTTAATCGTTTATTATCTTATCGTATCTATTACCCTTTCTTACCGTTATTTGATCAATTAATACCGACTTTCCTCGTTACCGTATATGATATCTTGTTTAGCAAACGTCTTGCTAATATCATTGTAATTGTTTGATTCGTTTTTTTGTATTACATACTTTTACCTAAATGCTGCGCCTTTACTCTAGGTCATATAATTACTTATCTTATTTTTATCGAACTTACCATTATATGACTTTTAATCGTGTATTATCTTTTATCGTATCTATTACCATTGCATGCCGTTATTTATTTAATTAATTAATACCGACTTCCTTCCTTCCTTACCGTTCATGATATTATATTGGTTAGCAAATGTCTTGCTAATATTATTGTAATTCTCTGATTTACCTACTTCTTTGTATTACGTATACTTACTTAAATGCTACGCACTTATTGTAATCTGCTGTAAGCCTTATGGTAGTAGACAGTCTTACATAACTACCACTTTAGGTTTTTTTCCATAAGCAGGTTACCGAATTGAGCTCACTTCGATTTCACCTGTAGATCTTCATTGACTATATATTTTCTTCACAGGTCAATTTAATTTGATTTAATATTTCTTTTCTAACTGTTTGTCCACTAATATTATCGCTGCCATGGTGTTAATTTATAATTGATTTTTTGTTTAGCAGATTAGTCTTTATTTAATGTGTTTTGTTTAGCACGGTCAGCAGTCAGAACTTTAAAAATTCAGATTTTAGTTATAAATGTTTAGAAAAAAAGGAACTAAGCAGTATTAATTATTTAGAACTTAAGATCTTATAATTTGGGTTATACTTATTTTAAGGAGACTTATTATTTTAAGTGCGATAGCCTAATCTTAATTAGGTTTGAGACTAATTAATTTTCCGTTGTGCACGTTATGTCTAAGAATATATTTAGTATTTAAATAAATAGCTTAATTAGGTTTTTTGATATTTATTTTGGTTGTAGTCAAGATCAAGTTGAGTTCATGCAATTTTTTCAGGTTGTAATAATTGTAAATTGTTCTACCCTAATTTAAATGCTTAAAAATCATTGATATATTTATATTAGATAATTTAGTGGCGCCTTCGCCCAACTGTCTACGCTACGATCCACACTCACCGCTGAGTGAACCAGGCATATGTACCGGTTGTTAAGCAATTAACTAATCGCGTTACAATACATAAATCTTATTCTATTTTAGTGCATAAATCTTTTGTAAAATAAAAATATATTAAAAAATGTCCGACATTCAAGACTTGATAACGTGATGTTTGAATAGTATTTGAAGAGGATCGTTTAATTCAGGTCTGAGGGTATTAGCACTAAATACTATAAATAAGAAATAAGTCGAAAAATATAAAATTGACCGTATGCCAAATAGGATATTTATTTAAAGCTTTTAAAGTCAATAATTTTTATTTTCTAACTTTTTAAAATGGTGGTAGTTTTGCCGCAACGTTAAGTATTCTTAAGGGTTAATAAATTGAACGAACTTCATTTTACGACGATGGACTTAAGCAGTCTGCTTTAGGAACTATTGGTGTAATCAAAAATAACAATAACATATAAATAAGTTTTTTAGTATGTAGAATTTCGGCGATAGGCTTTAAATACCTATAGAAAAGCACCATCTAGTACTGTTGCCACTTAGTTCATTGTTCATTTGAAGAAAACGGGACCTCAATGTCAAATGATTATTTTTTTCTGAGTCTACCGCTATTCTCCAATGACAGGCGATAATATAAATACATGCTAAAATACCAAGCGACAGGCAGGTTTTGTTTGCCATGTTTGCCTACATTTGCAGACTAAGTAAGTGATGGTATTACATTTCAATGAAAACAGTGCGAACTGACAGTAAGTCAAACAACAAATAAAACTTGTTCCGATAAAAGCTTTTGTTAGATTATATATACTGAAGTCGAGTGATACGATTATACGCGCTTTCGCTTTCCGCTTAAAAGTTTTGAATGAAACACCACGTTAGGCCTAAATAATATTATTCTCCTGAAATTTTAGATCTCGCACCAAACAAAAGCTAATTTCTAAATAAATGACAGTGTGATCATCTGTTAGTAGAAAAATTAGTTGAATGAATTGGAAAAATTATTAATAATTTTTTCATTTATTTTCCTCCCTTAAAGTTGGCTCTATATTTACCAAACCATATTGGATATTTTATAAAGTCGATGTATTTGAAATATTTTTGCTATCATCATTAATGTGTTACGGAGGTAATTGAATTTTCGTGAATGGCACGTGGAACCGACTCGAATTACTAGTTGCAATACGTATACCAGCGTAGAAGAAACAACGTCGCGTTAAAGATTCAAAAAAGCTTGTTGAAGGAATGAAAAATAAAGACAAGAGATTGGCAAAGCACTATTATTATTATTGGAAAAATGGATTCTCATGAATAAAATTTAAATTAAAACTAAAAACATAAATATACAGGATACAGGTAAAAATGATTTAAGCTAACTTACTTAGATGCTAGCAACATAATTATATTTTATGCATATACCTATTATGCACATCCCCGTATAAACAGGTAATACCAACATGAAATAATATACTTATCAGAGTTATGTAATAGGCAATGAAGGTAATAAAAGAATTAATATAAAACATCTTAAGCTTACAAGATACTACTACACTTTATTGACCAGTAGGTTTCGTACTGATGTCTATTAAAATTAATAGTATATTAATGAGTTGCAAAGTATAATCCTCACGAGTAATAGTTATTACATGCAAGTAGAATACAATATTTTTCCTAAGAAAATTTTATAGTGTTCCAAAAATTCGACAAACTAAATACTTATATTTAAAACAAATTCGATTTTTGCAAATTTTGAATATAGCAGAAGTTCATTCATTGGAACTAGTATAAAGGTAATGAGTTTTCTTTAAATAAAATATATATTCCCGCACACGCAATAACAAAACAATTTAATTTTGGATAACTTTATAAATAAACTGCAATATCATCATATCATTTCGTACTTTTGACGAGATTTATCGGGCAGAAGGTTATTGATGTTATTTTAGCAGCTTCCATAATCTCTGGTGGCGTTCCAAAAGCTTATCATCACTTGATCTATTTTTCTCGCCACAAACTTTCTTGAAAATTACAAAAGAGATATAAAGTTTACCGTTTCGCTCGTATTTGTGACAGGTTGATTGTAATGGCGTCAGCCCGGACAGTCAATTTTTGAATATAATATGGTCCTTCTTTGTGCATGATTACTCCCTAAAGAACGTTGCTTAGCAATGATGCCGTGCTAATAAAGAAGAGCGAATGTTACAATTACCTAGTTTTGAGAAATCGGCGTTTGGAAATATTTTTTTTGGATTTTTCTCATTTAAGACTTTTTGCGAGTTGTCTTTTTACATTCCGCTTTTTCTAACAGGTTTATTAGGGCATAATCTTTATTTTGTAAAAAAATTAAGCCTCTACACACTGAAAAAACTGACTTATTCGAAAAATACGAAAAGCGAATGTGCTGAGTCATTAAAAATAACACGACCTTACCAAAGAAAAAGAGCGAATGTAACAAATTTGGGACATTCGCTGTTTTTAATTAGGTTGAGACAGAGCGCTTCAGACCAACATGGTAGTAAAAAAAAACGAATGTTACAAAATTGCAGTGTTCCCGTATGGTTTTTTTGGACTGGTTTATATTTAATTGTTGGGAGTTTTATTTTTGCTTAGCTTTTTGTGATTATTAAGTTACACTGATTTTCTTGGTGCAAGTTATATCTATAAGTCAAAACAAAATAAAACCAAAACATACTTAAAAATGTTTAATAGATAAATAACAAATAGAGCCACAAAAACTCAAGCGTTAGTTAAAAATATTTTTAATTTGCATATAGTGTGCCCGCGAATACCTATGTATTTATTATTACTGAAAAGAACAACCATTTTGAATTAGTGTTATTTTACCGCAAATAAATGATTGTAAAAGAAGGATATATTTAAATATTTTGCTTATTAAGGCGAAATAAATGTTCAATGTTGCTAGGCACTTAGAAGCTAATATTAATTAAAATATTAGGTAGCTAGTCAATATCATCCTCATCACTATTCAGAATATGGTATGTTTACTTTCTGATATACATACTTAAGTCTACCCAGAATGCCTTTTTATGTGGCAGCATTAATTTAAGAAGGTTTTTAAAAATCTTCTCTCTTCTTTCCCTAGATATGTACCTTAGGTGTGCGGCCCGCTTAAGAGTTTACATACATTCGCTTCTCGCGAAATGCGCTGGAGACGGATAATATTAAGAAAGAATCGCGAATGTGCATATTAAATACAAACAGAAGCGAATATGATATCCATAGTGGTCATAATGCTAATGAAGAAGAGCGAATGTGCAGTTCTCTTGAAACATTCGCTTTTTTTGCCTAGTAATATGCACTCTTCATTGACATATTCGTCTTTTTTTGTAACATTCGCTAATTTTAATAAGTTTTTGCGGCTTAAAAGTGGATCCAGGAGCACATTCGCTATTTTATAAATAATAATTATTGAACAATTCTAGTAAAAATTATGCAAAATATAAAGTTTATGTGGAAAAGGATCTAAAAATGCAAAAAACTTAAAATCGAAAAAAATGCACATTCGCTGTTTTTCATTGGCACGGCAGAATGGATATTCCTGTGATTGAATAATTGATTATTATTCAATGGGCGTAATTAATGGACCTTGTTAATCGCAAACGAAGCTGTAACAGCAATAGAAGGCATATTGAATAGGATCGGAGCAGGTAAAGATCATCTTGGACAGGTCATAACTATATCAATTGATTTTGAGGTGCCTGAGGATAAACAGGAATGAAAGGTGTATCGTCCGATGACTGAAGGGAAATTATTAATATTTTATGATAAGATCGCTGAGTGTTCTTGGGATTTTGTGGATGCATGTGAGATGAATGCTGAGAGTAAGTTTGGAATGTATGGACGTTTTTGAAAGAGCCTACATATGGTCATTTCCTCAAAAAACATGTGTCAGGTCAGACCAGGGTTCAAATATAAGTTGGTTCAATGACAGGGTTAAGGTCATGCGTGATTACTCGCTGTTAGGTGAGCTGAGCAGGCATTATGATCCTGTGGGTCTTAGGGATGATTATAGGAGGTTTAAACTTGAGTACAGAGAAGCTATGAAAGAAGCAAAATCCCAATCCAATGATTCTCTAATCAGATATTCAAATTAATTCTTCCAAAACAATGGGGACCATCATTAATACTAGCAGGGTAGCATCCAGAAAGGAGGGTGAACCCTGTACCTGTACTGTCTCAGCAGACCAATATAAAAAAAATTTCCAACATTGCAAATGATGTGACAAGTGTGTTAAAAAACCAACAAATTTATTTTCCCTTAGGTGAGCCACTTTTGTTGAAGTTTGAGATATTTTGGTAACATAAAAAAAAGCTGTGATGTTTTCGGTCTCAATGTGAAACTAGTAAAAAGTGTGAAAGATCTTATTATTGTTCCATTGACAAACCGATAAATTTCTGTATCAAAGAAAAACATTTTCAACCGTCTTAAAGAAGGCCCTGATTACTCCGATATTCAAGAAGGGTGATTCAGAGCCGACGGAAATTATAGGTCAGTCTTACTGCTGCCTGTATTCTCGAAGATTCTGGAAAAATGCATGGCAATAGAAATTATTCAATTTTTTTAACCATAACAACTATTTCACGGATTGTCAGTTTGGGTTCCGGAAAGGCATAAGCACTGCTCTGGGTATTATGGATCTTGTGTTATTGTTCTTGACTTATTTAACAATCGCAAGCTTACCTTGCCGTTATTCTGTGATCTTGCCAAGACCTTCAATTGTGTCTCGCGTGACGTCCTCCTACGCAAACTCAAAGCTTAGTCTTTCTGCTCAAGTATGAAATTCATGACTTCATAGCTGACAAACAGAACACAGGCTGTTAAGGTTGGGGGTGACATCAGCGGAAAGTGATATTACTATTGGAGTACCACAGGGTTCCATACTATCTTTCATTTACATTAATGACCTGTCAATGTTAGAGCCTGCGGCAAAACTTACACTTTTTACTGATGACAGCTCCATCTCATCCACTCTAGAGACAGCTGAGGAGGCTGTCGAAGAGTTGGCAAGGCTATGGGGCGAGGGCTGAGTACTGGTTTGCAGTTAATGGAATGAGGATGTGCATATTGACTATGTATGGAGGGGGCTAAAAAGCAGTTTATATCTACTACGTAACCTATCAAATTGTGTCTTTCTAGACACACTGACAACCGTATATTTTGGCCTATTTCACTGTAGACTTTCATGCGCTATGCTTGCCTGGGGGCATTCCCCACAGTCCGAGAGGATTTTCAAAACTGCAGAGAAAGGCGGTCAGGGTGGTCTATGGATTGCATGACAGGGATGTGGATGCTTTTGTAAATCTACGAGTGCTGACTGTGCCACAGTGCCATGTATCTACATTATGGAGAATTTGATGCATGCGAAAGATAATATGAGTATGTATGTGTCTCATGTGGATCTTCATCAGTATGATACCAGGCAGGGAAATAACCTATTACCGACTTACTGTCGACTGAGGAGGTCGCAGGATAGACCTAGTTTTTATGCACCGAAATTTTTTAATCTGCGTCCTGTTATCGTGAGGGCGTTGCCAGTTAGCTATTTTTAAAAAATATGTTGTGAACGGGTTAACAAAGAACCCTCTGCATAAGGTTCTAGACTTTTTAAATTTGTATTTAGAATAGGTTAAGTTGAAAAAATATATTATTGCTTAATTTAAATTTATTGTATTGTAATTTACTTGTATTTGACCTGTGTAAGCGCAATGGTATATTAGCATTAAATAAACTATTAACTATTAGCTCATACTTAAGAAAAATTAATAGTTACTTATACGTAGCATAACCCACTAGTCTAATTAATAACTATTAAAGACTTGTTGACTACAATATTATATCCACTAAGAGCTATAGTGTTCCATAAGGTAGAAGCGATTCAATAAATATGTATAATATGACTTTCAAACTTTAATTTTTAATCAACATATTATAATCCCCTTAAAACTCTGTTTATGTTATGTTTTAATGTGAGTTTTTGAGATATAAAAAAATAAATTCAAATGTTAGTACCTATAACTAAAACATTGATTATATAACAAATAAAACGTTCGTATATAGTGGCGAATTTATTCAATAAGAAACGTTAGCTGCCTCTTTGACAATTAATTTTAAGCCTTGTTCCGCAATTTTGATTCAACGAACTGATATCAGAAAAAAATTCGTACCCACTCTGCAGTCATAATTATCTTTACAATTATGCCTTATTTAGTCTTAGATACTATTTATTATATGTTAAATTGGACTCAAATACGGCCATGTTAATATTTTAGGTTTTAAGCATGTTATATAAATTATATGTATTTCAGATTTTGAACATAATTCAGTAATATAACATTCGACTAGAGTGCACTTCTTTAAAACGTTAAGTGTAGTCAACATTTATTTTCAACGGTTAGTCGTCACGTTTGATCTCATCTTGATTGCACCACCCTATATGTCTGGTTTATTTAAGTGGGTTCAGCTAGCTATCCTGTATATGTACGGAAAATGCAATTTGCACGATATTAAAACGACAATCCCGCCATTAAAAATTAAAACATTTATAAACGACGAGTCTAAAATAATAAATCGCCAGTGTCGGGATCTTTCTCAACTGCTGTTAATGCCTGCCGTTGTTTATGCTAAAAGAGATTTTCGGCGAAGGAAAATAAAAAACATCTTTTCTTGGTAAGCGCCAAATGGGATGATAATAATTTGAAATTATGATGCAATAGCATTATATTATCCTAAAACCAGCTTTTGCAAGTTTAGAATATCTTGGATAATGAATTCTGTGAGGATTAGTTTTATGGTATATATTAGACTAAAATATAGAACTCTTTAGTGTCGCCAGAAAATGAAATTCGGTTTCATACACTACACATAAAAAGTTATTCTTGCACTCGACATATGTTTGACTAATCAAGTCAGCAAATCAGGAAATTATTTAAACTTTAGATTTAGTTTTAAGTTCTAATCTTAGCAAAAGACCAGCTTTAAGTGTAAAAGTAAGCTTTACAGTGTAATGAATAAAACCTGGATTTTAATATATATGTCACCGGCATAAAAACATAATAAACCGTAAACCAGGTTCTTTTCTTTCCTCGGTTTTGTCGTAAAAACTACAAAGACGCCGATAGGGTATGTTTGATTTCAAACCCCGAAATCTTCTCAGATTTACCTGCCTTCTAATAAATCTTCCGTATATGTGACAAATAATATCCTACCTACTTTTAACAGATTCGTCTTTGATGTCTCACTTCTAAATATGTGGTTTTAAGAAATGGGTTCTAAAAATAAACCTGCCTTGTAAATTTGCCTGGAACTTAAAAATTATTTTCGTCCTTAAGAATATTAAGACTTAAGACTGTGAGCACATCCCAACCGAGATGTTTTCAATTTTGCAGGTCTAGCAATGTAAAAAAAGGCACGTATAGACGCTCAAAAATATGGAATAGGAATTTTCGGCAAAATGCGTCATTACACATTTTGATCGGCAATACCAAAACTGTTATTATTACATTCGACGCGTGTTTTACTAACCGTGTTAACATCATCAGGAGGTGGTTAAAACTAAACTTATTATCTACCTAACTAATACTTACACTTAATCAACTTACTTTGCCTAATCAAATGAAAGCAAAAAAACAACTCCAATTTCCATGCTTTGGACAACCTCACAAGTATACTATGAGCAAATTTTAAATTGTTAATTGTTATTCTATCATTGTTTTCAAAAGCATGCTCGGCAACACCTGATTTTTCTGTTATTTAAACGATCTTCCAGTTTGCCCAACATATTTTTGTTTGCAGTCCATGCAACAAATGTTTCAATTTTGTCCTTTAGACCATCCAATATTTTTTTAAAGTTAAATTATGATTAGTCTACTAAGTTTAGACCTAAATTCATTTTTTTTTGAAGTTCTTTAGTAAATGGAGAATTAATTGGTATCGAGGCATATTTTGTATTTTTATTCTGTTTAACAAAAGAAGTGGAATCACGAATGGGTTTTGCTTGGTTTTTTCTAAACGTATGCCTATTAATTATTAGTCTATCTATTAAGTTAGTATTCAAAACATTAACTGTCGCTATATTCCTATATGACTCCTTTTCATTGTTACATTTTTCTTTACTGGGAGGAAAATTAACCATACTTACTGTGACTAAGAAATGAAAGCTGGTCAATTTAATTTTCCGAAGTGGAAGGAATGATTAGGAATATATCGGTTAGTGGCAGTATTTTCCTATAAATATCAAATTCCATTGTGTTATTATCATTCCTAATTACTAAAGTATCCTAAAATAGTAGTTGCGCATTGCTGACGACTTCATAACCAGCGCCGTTTTACCCAGGGGTCTTTTGGGTGCTGTAGCACCGGGCGGCAAACTTTTAGGGGCGGTAGACGCGAAGCGCGTACTGCCAGACTGCCACTACAATTTCAATATTGTTTTTAAAACTCTTAAGTCGTTATGAGAAAAAATCAAATTTTTTATTGGGGATTATTACCCCTGCGTAAGTAAATCGCCCATATCTATAGCCATGCCTTCATGACCACACGTTGGTCTTATCGTTCTGATGCCATAAAAACGCTAAATAGTTTGTTTTGTTTGAATAAAAACTTGTTTGAATAATATAGCAACGGATGCCAATGAAAAAAATGCGGTGAGAGTCGAAGCAGGTTCGCTATTGGAAAAACTAAATTTGTTGGAACTTGGGATTATCTTATCGTTTTGGCTAGGTATTTTGCAGAGGGTAAACGAGGTTAATAAAGTGATGAAAAAGGAAGCATGGACCTAACTACAACCGCCCATCTTTTCTCTAGCAGAATATTTTGATTATTTTACGTAATCGCTTTGGCCATTATGAGGTCTTGGGAATGTCGTTAACAGAAAACAAAAATTATGTTGAAAGACCAAGTACGAAACCAAAATTGCAATTTAGATAAAAAAATCGAACCTAAATTTGAGCCAGAGGGATAAAATGCGCAGGCAATACTTTTTTTATTAATAGACAATCTTAAATCCGGAATCATTCGTCCGTCGGTCTAAAACTCTAAAAGCGCTACCAATCCTATTCAAAAACATTTGAATTTCTGTTTCATCTAAAATCAATAGAAGATGAAAATATTATCTTATTATCAACTGAACTAAAGGAGACTAATTATGGTACAGATCTGGACGAATATTTTCCTCAAAAACGTGTTCATCTAAAAAAGCTGTTAAATTCTCTATCACATATTAAAATAAAATCTTCATTGAAATTGGTTCAAGTCTTATTAATATCTACATTTCCCAATATCAATATTTGCCTGCGTTTTTTTTCTCTATAATGGTCACAAATGCAAGTGGTAAGCGATCTTTTTCTACTCTGAAGAGAGTTAAACGTATTTAAGAAATTCAATTTCTCAAGAATACTTGAATTCTTTGGCAATTTTGTCTGTTAAACAAGACTTGCTAGATTAAATAGATATACATAGTATTATCGAAAATTTTGCATCATTAAAGGCGAGAAAACAAAAAACTTTTAAATAATTATATTATAGTTTTTATGTTCCTGTTACTTGAGATGTTCCTTCCAACCAAAAATAAAGTGTATTATAGCTTTGTTTTATATATTATTTGTCCCTTGGCGGTAGCATTAATTTACGTTTATGTATGTTTTGTATTTTGATTTTTGTAAAATTATTGTTCATTTTATGATTCTGTAAAATTAATGTTTCCAAAAAATAGTTTTATTTTAAATAGTTTTTTTCCAACCGGGCGTGGAGCGCTGCGATTTTGTAGCACCGGGCGGCAAACACACTACCTTACCGAAACTGTTCATAAGTAAATTTAATTATGAGGAAACGGCAGTTTAGTTTTGGTACAGAATCTTGGATATTAGCAGTTTGTGTGGTTTTGTTATCAAAACTATTTGTAATTCACCAAGGTATTGCAAGGTCTGTGCGATTAGGGCATAACATCAAACGAGATTAAAATTTCACCTCTCTTAGATTTTTTGGTATTTACATGAATACATCGTACATCGTACACTTAATTATTTACAAATTGAATTATTAGAACAAAAATTTTATTCTTAAATTCTACGTCAAGCTGCCGCTCTATCTCTTTAGATCTCATTCGCCCAAGGTACAAACTAAACAAAAAAAATACTAATCTTACATAATATAAAATTTGCAAACTGAAAAAAAGATTCTTTGATGGATGAAGTATTGACCGAAGTGACACAAATTGAAATTGGTCGCTCATTTAGTCTGCTACTTTAACGGGAGATCCAATATAGTAATCGAGGTAATTAATATGAAGTCATACAGGGAATATACGGGATGACAAAATAAAAAGTTTACACCTATTTAATTGTATTCATAGATTTATTATCCCACAATCATAGGAAAATATGTTTAATGAAATCTAGAGAATTTAGTACCTCAGAATTATGTTGTTTTATACGTAAATTTTTAAAATGGTTTCCCAGTCATCTAGATTATTATATTATAAGTTGGTGATCCTATTGCCGAGGCCATGGATTGCATTGTGTTCCCGGTTTATGGATCTTGCGAATACAATACAGTTTGGGCATAGCAGTGTTAATAACTGATAATAATTTGGGTTTAATTTAATCAAAAATCAGGTTGCTACACTTCTTTAAAGTTCTTTTCATAATACCTCTCTGAAAACTATCATTTTCGACGTCTCTGTAGAGCAAAGAAAGTAGGTGTTTCCGGTGTGACCGCACGGGAAAAAGTTTTCCGGTGCTGGCGCACGGGAAACGTTTTTCCCGTTCCCTAATTTCAAGTGCTAAATTTGCAGTTATTTAGGGATAAAATAAGCATAAGGTATAATAAATTGAGTTAAAATTATATTTATTCTGACCTTACTTGTCACAAATATACATCAAAACTAGCTGCCTATTAAATCACAACAAAGCATACAAACACATTTCCATGGCAACGCTTGATAAATAATAGGTTTGTTCTAGCAGCGATTTCAAACCAAAGCCAAGCCATCCGGAGTTTGCGCATTGCAATATAAGCGACACTTAAATCGCTATGCGCAAACTCCGGATAGCTTGGCTTTGGTTTGGGTTTGAATCGCTGCTAGAACAAACCTATTAAATACCTGTGTCTTGCTTGTCTCTCAAGTTTGACGTTTGCTTCATTTTAATTCAAAATGCATTATAACATGATTTTAGATACCTACATAAAATTATAAAAATTTTATGTTTTGATTTCAGAGAGGTATTATGAAATAGTATATTTCATTACCAGTACAGAAACAAGGCTTTTCCGGTGCGCACACCAGAACTCGTGCAAGCACGGGAAAAGCTGTTTCTGGCCATGTAATGAACGATATTTTTCATAATACCTCTCTGAAATCAAAACATAAAATTATTATAATTTTATGTAGATATCCAAAATGATGTCATAATGCATTTTGAGTTAAAATGTAAGCAAACGTCAAGCTTGCAAGACAAACAAGACACAGGTATCTAATAGTTATCAAGCGTTGCTATGGAAATGTGGTTGTATACTTTGTTGTAATTGAATAGGCAGCTAATTTTGATGTATTTGTGACAAGTAAGGTCAGAATAAATAAAATAATTTGACTTAAACTAGGCTATTGACGCTAAAATGTACTGGATTAATTTTGTAGGCTGCTTCGATGTATAATTTTAGCCCAATTTATTATACTTTATGCTTATTTTGTAACTAAATAACTGCAAATTTAGCACTTGAAATTAGGGAGCGGGAAAAATTTTCCCGTGCGCCCTCACCGGAAAACATTTTTCATTATACCTCTCTGAAATCTATAATTTTCGACGTCTCTGTAGAGCAAAGAAAGTAAGTTAGTTACAATGCTAAAATAAGCATAAATTATAAGAAATTGGGTTAAAAAGATACCTGTGTCTTGCTTGTCTTCCAAGTTTGACATTTGCTTACATTTTAATTCAAAATGTATTATGACATGATTTTGGATACATAAAATAATAATCATTTTATGTTTGTGTTTTGATTTCAGAGAGATATTATGAAAAATATCGTTCATTACACGTCCAGAAACAGGTTTTCCCGCGATTGCACGACTTCCGGTGTCGTGCGCGCACCGGAAAAGCCTAGTTTCCGGACTGGTAATGAAATATACTATTTAACTTGCATGGATTTGAGATGGCTCCACGGTCAGCGGAACCTAAACTTTACCTTAAGTTTTCTACAAAGACTAGGATAGTCAGTGCAGATATTTAGAATCTAAGCTCTTGTAAAAAATTAATCTTTTTGCTAATTTAATTAAAGTTACAGGAAAAGTACATTTTTTAACAGACAAAAGCGACTAGATTTTGAAGTAAAATATCTGTACAGTAAACAAAGTATGTCTGAACTAAAAGCATACAGATTATATAAAACGAACATTTAGATTAACAAATATTGAACGAAGTGTGGTACGAGCACCAGGGAGACATATTTTTAGAAAATGATACAAAATGCAGCAAAAAAAATACATCCATCAACAAAAAACTTAGAAAACTCGGTAACGTTAAATTTAATTATGATGGTTCTCAGGAAGTCGTACCAGATTGTGAAGAACAAATATTATCTATTTTTTGATAAAGTTGAACTAGAGATTTTAAATAAGGATCTGGATTTTGCGTTATCCCTTCCAAATGATATTGAAAGCCCTATTCAATATTTTCCTGAATCTACTAAAGATTTGTTAGAGAAGCATGCAGAAATGAGATCCCATAAGCATTATAAATAATAATAAAAACTGACGCCCAGGAAAAGAAAAAGTTCCATTCAAAAGGATGAAGGAGAAAGAGTTTTCCATCTAAAAGCTGGCATAGATTAATAGGGTTATTATATTGGACATAGGCGAAAAACCTAGGAACACAATGCGCCCCATAGTCGCGGCATCACCAACTTATGATATATCCAACTGGCTAGCAAACCATTTCGAAAACATTTCTATAAAACAGCATATTTCTGAAGTACTAAATTTCTCAGATTTCATTACATCATTAAGGGTACGAATTCAGGAAGGTGAAATTTTAGTCTAGTTTGATGTTAGCTCATTGTTCCCCAGTGTATCAATCACACATACGTAGTAGTATTTTGACGAATTACTTCAAATGAATAGTTTTGATTACGAGATAACAGAAGAATATTTAGCTTTAACAAACTTTGCATGAATCAAAATTATTTTCAATATAATAATGACTATTACCAACTTGAAGGTACGTAGGGCAATGGGTAACTGTTTATCGCTGTTCTTAATAATTAATCTTTTCATACATAGATTTGAAAACGTAATCAGTCAATAAATAGTTCGAGTATTTCGCAAGGAATTTGGATGACATTTTCGCGATTTTTGCTACAAAAACTGCTAATATCGAAGATTTTGTAACAAAACTAAACAAGCGTTTTACCACCATTAAATTTACGTATGAAGACGAAAGCTATGGGCAACTACTATGAGAGCCGGATTCACGGCGGGGCACCGGGGCGCAAGCCCCGGGTCCCCACATGTTGAGGGCATCCACAAACCTTGGATTAAAAAATTTTATAACAATGACAAAAAAAATATGTATTCTAACAGTGGATTTTTTTTTCAAATGTAAAAATATAATTATCAATAGATATTTACTAATTGAAAGGGCCTCCACTTTTTTCTTTTTTCCGGACCCCCACATCCCTGCGTCCGACCCTGATGACTAGGTACTATTTTTGGATACCTTATTAATTAGGAATTCTAGCATATATGAAATTGGTTGCATGGAGTGTAACCAAAAATAATACTACTACCAAACTAGAAGACCCACAAAAAAGGGATTCAAAGAACACATAGCTCATTTAATACATGGTAGCACATAAAAATCAAGTGTTGTGCATGCATTTAAAAAGAATCACAGAATCACAATTAACAATTTAAAATTAATTCATAACATATGTGATAGGAGATTGTTAGACGCATTGTACGAATAGTACAATGGAATATACGGAATAGGCCCTCTATCTATAGAGGGCCTATTACGATTAGTCACTGTACTTGTTGAGTTAGTATAAATAAGTAGATTACAAGTTTAGTTTTAAATATCTCCTGATGATGCTAACATGTTTAACGAAACGCCCGTGGAGTGTCAAATATGTGTTTCGGTGTCAATAAAACTGTTATAGGCCAAATACATTTTAGTTGTAGATCCAACGTTTTACTAAACGATTTTATTATATTTTATATAGGTATATTCTGTATTTTAACCTTAATTCCTTCATGCTGGTCGAGTTTCAATTTTTAGTATTTACAAATATTAGAAGAACAGAAGAATATTTAAAATTAATTAAGTTTTAAATATTGAGAAAGGTGAGTACTTAAATAATTGGGCTTGATAATTATTAAACTGTTAATTAATTCATTATTCAAGTTTTGATGGACATATAATTGTATTTTTAGGTTTTTATTAATCTAACGCAGTCTTGTTATCACGTTTTTAGCGAATTATATATTATTACAAATATAAATAATTGTTTAGACATAGTTACATTAATGATTTTATCGTTGGGGTTTTAGTGTTTAGTAAATGGTAACCACGGGATATTTTATTGGTATGGCCATATCGTATTTTGAAAAGAACCGCTCATAATAATAATGTGATGATTGTGGTGGTAGAGGGAGACTATTCTCCATCACTCTACAATGAATAATATATTATCTAGCTTACAATATGTTTATATTCCAGATGACGTTAACTGAAATTCTCAATAGGCCAAACGACAAGAAGAGCTTTAATTTCCTCGGAAGAAACATCCCTTATTGGGTCTACAATGCCTATTGTGCCATAGGAATGTTGGCGTTTGGAGCTGCTTGTTCACAGTTGACCACTGATGTCATGAAATACACTATTGGTATGCTCAGTAATATTATTTATGTCAACATATTCTACTCTATTTTTACTCCTATACTTTAATTGACTTACTACCTGTATTTTAATGAAAATTTACTAACATACAAATGTTTCATTAACATATTAAGGCCGGATTAAAATTTATTATGGGTTTGTTGTAATAGCTACCCATCAAATATGATTTAATTTGTAGTAGATCAATAGAAATTCAATTTTGAAGATAAAGTTATATTTCTTCATTTTGGAATATTTTCGTAAAGCTTCAAATCGGTCTGAGCAATAGTGCAAGGTGGAATATTTGGTTTTCTTGAACTTTTCTTAACAATATATAAGTATGCATTACTAATGTAAACATCAATCAGCAACGTGAAAATGCACCACAATCACGTTTTGGGTCTTATTTCGATTCGATTTGTTTAGAAATTTTCATCCATCAATTCCGTGCCACCAATGCAATGTGGTGGTTATATAGGATCCTGCACATCACATCACCTCTCGTCTTCTGGCTGAGATTAATTAAATTAGGATTTTAATATTTTTGACGTATCTTAGAGTGCATTTTAGGAAAAATGTCGATTATACACGATGTCCCAAAAAAGTGTAACGTTTAAATTACACGCCCCATATTTTTTGCGTATTCCTTACATCAACCTATTTTTTTTTTAAATCGGTGCCGTAAAACCGACGAAAAAAATAAAATATGAAAAAAATCCGTTTTGCAGCACTGATTTTATAAATTGCTGAAAAATACAAATAGTGCTTCACTATCAGATTTAAACTGAGAACTTATTAAGTAAGGTGTAAATATCTCGTTAACCAAGTTTGCGTGACCTAAATTTTACAGGGTGTTCAAAATTTACCATCAATCTTTTAAAACTTTAAGATACTTTTTCTTTCTTATTTTAAAGGTAAGCCCTATATTTTTTGATTGCATTCGATGCAGAATTAAAAACTAAAACTGTTTTCTAATTACATTTCTATCAAATCGTAGTTTTATTTTGGCTGTTGTGTTTGTCTAATTTTTGGAGAATATCTACGAAACTGTTTAGACTTTTGAAGTACATGTAATTTAACTTTTAATTTAACTTTAATTAATTGTTTTTAATAAAATCTAATATCATTATCAAAGCGCCTTTAATTTTTTTTTCGTTAAAATTGCTATTGAAATGGGTGAATAACTTTTAATATGTTAGGAATCTAGACAGGGATGTGTTTAGAAATAGTTATTTGTGTATTTAGAGCGCAAAGTAACGGATTGCCGCTTGAGAAAGAATGTTACTGCGCGACGCGTAGCGGAGCGCAGTAATCTTTCGAAAACGGCAATCTTACTTTGCGCTCGAAAAACACACAGAACTTTTTCTACAGCCGCATTTTTTAAAATTAAATCCACATTTTTCTCTATACTTATTCTGAAATTTGCGAATGACTGTCAGTTTTGACATATTATTATGTTCGGGCTTCGGGCATATTTAGAACATGATTGCCACCAACAAACTGTAACAAACGCGCGACTGTCATTTATTTATCTTCGGTTTCCATGACCATTCATAGCACATTCGACGGAAAAAGTGAGATTTTTCTTTTCCATGTTCGCGCTAGAGCGCAAAATAAGGATCCACGGCATTCGTTGATTTTGCGATTTCATTTCAATTTAATAAATAGTTATTTTGCGCGCGGCTGTAGAAAAAAAGTTTTATTTGTTAATTCTGCATCGAATGCAAATAAAAATATATAAAGGCTTACAGTTAAAATAAGAAAGAAAAAGTTCTTTAAAGTTTGAAAAATTCGACAGTAAATTTTGAACACCCTGCATAATTTAGATCGCCCAAACTTATCATGGTCATTATGACGTCACACTTTTTTGGATCACCCTATATAATTGAAAATATTTTCCTAAAATGCACTCTAAGATACAAGACACAACATGCAAAATATTAAAATTATAACTTAATTAATAACTGAGCTACAGAAGACCGAAGGTGAGGTACAGTACCCTGTATTCCCCGATTGAATGCGGTCTGGGAACTTGCATGTTATCGAGGTAAAGTTTGTACGGATACTTTGGATATGAAATTGCATCCATATTTGTTATGAAAGGCGCTGCGCATTTTCCAAAGATTTCTTCATAATTTTCATTAGAAAGTGGTTATTTCCCTTGTTAAAAATCACAGTTTACCAAGGAACCTTCACTAGTGTTAAGAGACCATGCTTTAAGGCGAAAATGTAGAATTGTTTGATAAATTAAAATACAGATTACCATGACCATGACTTACTTAAAATGTACCAATTTTGACAGCACACAGTTACAATTTACTAGTTATTTTTGAAATTTAAAATACCTATTTTTTATTGTTATGGCTAGTCTTAGAAAAAATAGTTTGTGCACACATTTAATGGCTATTAAGACACTCCCATTCATTACATAATATACTAAAATTAATCCTTAATAAACACAAACATATTTTGTGTCTAAACCATATTAAGTATTAATTGTAGTATGTTGTGTACTTGAGG
>MU193952.1:3882-21258 GCA_016904865.1 Pissodes strobi | reverse complement strand
TCAGATATTTCTATACCGGGAATTCTTAGTGACAATAGTGAAGCTTTAAGCCAAAGATCCAAAGATTTTAAAGAAATGGTAAAAGGTATTGTTAAAAATAACATTTCTAAAAGGGTATTAAATCAACAGAGTAGCACACATTATAATAATTCCAATGAAATTTTGCTAGATTTAACTGCAGACAATGTTGCTTTAGAAGAAAATGTTGAAACGACAGCATTGGAAAATAATAATTCTGATCTAAATTTGGAAGAAAATATTGAAATCACAGCTTTAAATAATAATGATTTTGATTTAAATTTAGGAGAAAATATTGAAACGATAGCTTTGGAAAATAATAATTTTGATCTAAATTTAGAAGAAAATATTGAAATCACACCTTTGGATAATAATTTTAATTTAAATTCATTTGAATATAACAATATTGTGGTGGAAAATAATTTAAACTGGGGAAAAAATAGTGAGAGTGAAATTCCATCAAAAGTTTTAGATGATTTGACAACATTTAAACATTTATTAGGAATTCCATCTGATAATGTGGAACTGCCACTAAATAGATCGTTTGATCCAACTTTAGCAGGACCTTCTTGTTCGCGAATCGATGAACAATCAAATAACATTGAAAATACTAATTTAAACATATCAGACAATAGATTTAGTGATGATGATGATGATATGATACCTTGTAGTCAAGAAAGTCCCGCAGTAAAAAGTTCTACCATTCTCAAATCTCTCTTATTAAATAACCAATCAAACTATTTCTCTTCAAAATCTACCTTAAGTAATTTATCAGTTTCCTGCGGGCAAAATAGTCCTAATGGCTCTAACGATAACGATTTTGTAAGTTATGACCAGCAGAAAAGTCCACTTCTAGCTTCTACTTCGTCACTAACAAATATTGCAGCAAATAATTTTAAATTTTCTATTGATAACTCTGAAAATACTGATGAATTCATTCCAGTTCAAAATTTTATGTTACGAAATGATCAGTTTAGCGACATTTCATGGAATAGTATGAATTCTCCACCTCCTTCTATTCAAAATTGTAATAATTGTAAACAAACCCAAACAGAACAATTTAACAATACAAAAGAGACGCAGACGGAACAAGATACGCAGACGATAGTTTTTCAAACAGACGATACATTTTTTAAAATTCAAAATAAACCATATGGCCTCGCAACACAGATGCAACAAACGAAACAAACACAGACAAATAATACATTTTCTAAAACAGACAAAACATTTTTTAATGTAAAAAATAAATCGTTTATTGTACAAAAGAAATTTAATTCAAAAAACAAAAAAATTATTTCAAAATTAAAAACTTTGGGCTATTCTTTAGATTCTGTGAAATATTTTAATAAAGAAGATCAGGAGAAGTGGAGTCGAATAAAAAACAGTTTTGATGAGTTGGTAAATGCCATCCCTTAACCATCCATCCATTCCCTTAATTCCTTTAATTTAAAGCAATGAATTTTAACAATGTTCATTATTTCACCTGTTGAATGTAAAGACAGCATTGGATTACAAACAATTTTGAGGAGTTGGTAAATTCCATCGAAAACAATCTAAACCTTCCCAAAATCCCTTTATTTAAAACAATGAGTTTCAAACCTTTTCATCATTTCCCAGCCGAATGTAAAAGCAGCTTCACAAGAAGAGACATTTTTATTTTTAAGATTTTCAAAATGCAATTCCAATGTTTTATATGTAAACGAAACTTCAACCGCAAAGATAATCTTATGCGTCACATTCGACAAGTTTGTGGAAAGACAACAGAAATGGCATCCACTTCTACCAATGGTAACATTTTTTGATATGTGCTATTTAATTTTTATTTTCGTGGTTTAAATGTGTAAACTGTAATTTTCTTCGTTCTAATTTTTAGTGCTTAATGTTTAAACTAACATCTACTTCGTTTTTTTTTCAGATGATAAATACTGCAAGGAATGTAAAAAAACTGTGAGGCGAAATATGTGGGCAAGTCATTTGAGAACAAACAGCCACAAAGACAATGCGATAATCAGAAGTAAAGATGGAATCCAAATTATTAAATCTGCGTTTCAAAAACGAATAATATCGTACAGGATTTCGGCAGATCAATTTGAAGTCAACATTAAAAGTTTTTTTAATACAATTTTGAATAAAATTGTAACTGTAATAGAAGCCGAATTAAAAAAGCTAATAACGCTAAAATTAAATTTGGAATTGTTTGGGTTATATTTCAATCCGACCAATGAGGAGTATGAAGTAAAATCGTTTAACACACCATTCCATATTATATGTAGCAGCACAACACTCTCATTGATCTTGGAAGACATGTTGCAAACCATAGACCGAAAATCTTATGAACTAGCAGAACGTGATTCAGGTAAATTATTTTCTTTTGTTGAAAATATTCTAAAAATATGGCCAATTTTAAAAAAATTATCATTTTAAAAATATTAATTTTTAAAATTGTATTTATTTTATTTTTTATTCTTTTCAGGATGGATACTAGTGAAAATTCTGCATTTGGAAGTGAACATCAACAAATATAATCCCCTTTGCGCGTCAGCACACATTCCATTACCTGAAGAAATAAGGATGAAGCATGCAGTTATAAATCCTAGGAACAACGATAACTGCTGCTTCGCGTGGTCCATTGTTGCAGCAATTCATCCTCCTACAGGACTGGCCTGTGAAGTTACATCATACCCACATTTCACAACACTGTTGAACGTAACAGGTATAAACTTTCCAGTTACTTTAAAAGACATTCCAAAATTTGAATCACAAAATGAAATTTCAATTAATGTGTATGGCCTCGAACAATTTGAAAAAGATTTTAAATTTGAATATCAAATAATTGGTCCCTTCCACTATACAAAAAATAAGAAAGTAGTTCATGTGAACTTGTTATTAATTAGTGATGATGATGGAAATTTTCATTACTCTTACATTTCCGATTTGTCTAAATTAATTTCAAAGCAAGTTTCTAATCATAATGGCAAAATACATCTTTGTGATGGTTGTTTACAATATTTTGGCACTAAAGAATACTTAGTTAGACACAACAATTTTGATTGTGCTTTTGTTAGAATTAATTTACCATCAACAGAAATCAAAGCCGATAAATTTGGAAATAATTCTCCCGGAAATATTCTTAAATTTATTAACATTCAAAAACAGATGGAAGTTCCTTTCGTAATAATGATGATAATAATTCAGACATGGAAGTCGAATTAGATAATTCTGCATCATACACAATTAAAAAATGTGAACACCTTCCATATTCATTTGCTTATTATATTAAATGTTCCTTTGATGATAGTTTTTCCAAATTTGAACTATATAGAGGACCTAACAGTGCCCAAATATTTATAAATTTTTTAGAGAGAGATATTTGTAATTTATACAGCAAATATCTTAAAGTTCATAAAAAAATGAATAAATTATCTGAATTAGATAAAATACATTTGAACTACACTAATGAATGTCATATTTGTGACAAATATATTGATAATGATAAAGTTGCTGATCATTGTCATATCACTGGAAAATATAGAGGTCCTGCACATTCCATCTGTAATTTAAATTACAAACAACCAAATTTTATTCCTGTAATATTACATAATTTGAAGAATTATGATTCCCATTTGTTTATTAAGAATATATGTCAAAATAATGAACAATTATCTGTAATAGCTCAAAATAAAGAAAAATATATTTCATTTGAAAAACATATTGAAGTTGGCTCCTATTTCGATAAAAAATCAAATACCTTAAAATAAAAATATTTTCATATTAGATTTATAGATTCATTTCAATTTTTACCATATTCTTTGGCAAATCTATCTGAAACGCTTGATGATCTTCAATGTAAAGAAGTATCAAAATACTTTAATGACAAAGAACAATTTAAATATATTCGTCAAAAAGGAGTTTTTCCATATAAATATATCGACAACTACTCGAAACTAGATGAGGTAAATTTGCCTGATAAGGAAAACTTTTATAATGATCTAACATATGAACATATTTCCGAAAGAGAGTATGAGAGAGCCAACATTGTATTTAATTTGTTTCAATGCAATTCGATTGGGAATATTCTGACATTTATTTAAAATCTGATGTGTTACTCCTTGCAGATGTTTTCGAAAATTTTAGAAAAACATGTATTAACACTTATAAATTAGATCCTGCTCATTATTACACTTTTCCCGGTTTAAGTTTTGATGCATGTTTACGTTACACTTGGGTAGAATTAGAATTGTTAACCGATCCTGATATGTTACATTTTTTTAAAAGTAATGTTCGTGGAGGAGTCAGTACCTGTATAAGTAGAAAATCTGAAGCAAATAATATATTTCTCTCAAATTATGATCCATAAGAACCAAGCAAATATATTTTGTATCTTGATGCAACAAACTTATACGGTTATGCAATGTCACAATATCTTCCAACAAATAATTTCATTTGGTTAAAAAACGATGAAATTGAAAATTTAAACATAATGAATATTTCTGACACTGCAGAATCAGGATATGTATTTGAAGTTGATTTAAAATATCCAAATATATTACATGATCAACATAATGAATTTCCATTCTGTCCTGAAAATTACAAACCTCCTAATTCAAAATGGTCAAAGTTAATTCCAAATTTAAATAATAAGGAAAAATATGTTCTTCATTATTCTTTATTGAAACAATGCATTGAAAATGGAACAGAGATAGTTAAAATATATAGAGTTTTAAAGTTTAATCAATCACCATGGCTAAAAAAATATATTGATTTAAACACCAAGTTAAGAAATGAATCTAAAAACAAATTTGAAAAAAGTACATATAAAGTAGCGAATAATAGCATTTATGGAAAAACAATGGAAAATGTTGACAAAAGGACTGATATTAGGTTGGTTACTGAATGGGCAAAAAACAGTAGAAAAGATGGCGCAGAAAATCTTATTGCAAAACCTTACTTCAACGACTTAACCATATTTTCAGAAAATTTAGTTGCGGTTCAAATGCAAAAAGTTTTAGTTGAATATAATAAACCTATTTATGTGGGATTTTCCATATTGGATATATCAAAAACTTTAATGTATGATTTCTTTTACAATTTTCTTAAACCTTCATACGGTGAAAAAGTTAAACTCTTGTATACTGATACAGACTCCTTCATTTTAGAAATTCAAACCGAAAATGTTTATGATGACATAAAGTGTAATATAGATAGATTTGATACTTCAAATTATCAAATCGGCAATTGTCATAATATGCCAATTACTAAATCTGTGGTTGGAAAATTTAAAGATGAATATGCTGGTGAACCTATTGAAAGTTTTTATGGAACCGGAGCGAAAGCATATTGCATTAAAACAGAAAGTGGTTTGCTTAAAAGAGCAAAAGGGGTTAAAAAAAGTAGTATCAAAAATCAGTTAACATATATTCATTACAAAGATGTAGTTGAAAATAATTCAAAAACGTTTTGCACTATGTATACCTTTCGATCTCGTTTACATAATATGTTTACTGAATTGGTGAATAAATTAGCTCTAACTTCTTCAGACGACAAAAGATATAAAATTCCGGACAGCTTTGATACACTTTCATGGGGTCATCATGATATTCCTTTTTATCAATGGGCAGATGAGCATAAAGAATTATTATAAAACAATGTTCCCTCTCTTCTAAACCGATTTTTCAAGGTTGTTGGATTGTATTTAAGATAGGAAAAAGCTTTGTATTACTTAAAGGTAGCCTAACTACCAAAGCATGTGTTTAGAAAGTTGTGATAAAGAAATTGATAATATTTCATATAGAAGTTATGAAAAAAGACTTTCAACATTTAATAAATGGAAGGGAAAATTAAGGCCCGAAGTTTTAGCTCGTGCAGGTTTTTATTATTTGTTAATTGCTGATATTTGCAAATGTTTTTACTGTGGTGCTGAAATTTTTTAATGGACGATTGTTGATTGTCCTATTGAAGAACATCATAGACTTCACAACAAGTGTGACTTAGCTGAATGTTTGTGGCTTTGTAAGATGAAGAAATGTGAAGACCAAGATGTTGTTATGACAAAATTTAATACAAACATTTTCTTTTTTTCGTTTATAATTTTGACTGTTGCGAATGTCATCATGGCATCCAAAATATTGTAATTGTTATGTTTTAAATTTCATTATCCCTTTTTTTGCTATTTATAATTTGAATTATTGTAAATGTCATCATTCAGTCGATGATACTGTAATAGAGTTGTCTCTTCTTGTTTATTAGAATATAGAATTAAAATTTTAAGGTGTTTTAATCATGTCTCTTACCCCATATATTTTGTTATATTACATTACAAGAAATACTTTATATGTGCATACTCCATATAAAGTGACACATAGTTTAGTTTGTTTCAAAAATACATCGGATTATGAATTACCGCAATCATGTTATCATATGAGAATTGAAAAAATTAATAATAGCAGCCAAGCATTTTCCTTTAAAATGCAGCAGATGAACATTAATAGCAATTTCTTCAAAATTTTATATTATTATGTAAACAACACCATTTATGACACAAATTGGATCATCAAACGTAAAAATTATGAATGTTCCGAATTGATACATAGAGAAAACCCTATAAAATCAACAAATCTTACATATTTAAACAACACCCTTTTTAACGAGCAAGAAAATTCCAAGTGTTATATATCTTATATTATTAATGTAGTATTAACAGTAGGTTTACTTTCTCTCATAACAGTGTTAGGACTTATGTATTATAAATTCAAAACAGAATAATAAGAATACAATTAAAACGAACAACCTTAAAATTTCTGATAAAAGAGTGGGGATGATAACTGGTGGGGATCATATTATATCATCAAAGACTATCTCGAAACAGTTCAGTTTACCAGATCACACTTAATAATAAACATGTATACTAATTTCAGTAAAGTAAATGAGTATAGCACTAATACTAATAATGTGTTTAAGAAAGACGATTCATGTATAAAAATTAGTGAAAAACTTCTAAATTCTAAAGTGTATTATTTAAATAATTCTTCGTCGAAGTTCATAGCTGTTGGAATAAGTTTAAGTGATTTTTCACCAAGAATTCTTATTGGAAGCAGAAACGGATTTTATGTGAGTCTAAATGAAGATGAATGGAAAGCTCTGTTGAAATACCAGGGAGTGATAGCCAATTATTTTTATTCTTCTAATTCAGATACACAATCGTTGATGTGTGGTAACATTACTTTAAGCTTTCATAAATATAATGATTGCCTCATCTTAAAAATTCAAAAATTGCATGGAAATTATGTTTATCTTTCATGCAGTTCTGTTGACACCTTATGGTCGCTCATTGAGATTGTGGATTATAGAATTCAAATAATTAAGAAACAAGAATTTGAGAAGTATTTCAAATTGTTTCAAACTAGACTTTGCACACAATCAAGAAATATTCTATCCGACATATATGAAGTGCTAAATCCAAATCAGAATGTCAACAGTGAAAATGTATGTGTGATGCTGGAAATGCTTTTGTTGTATCCGGAACAATTGGAAGAAAAATTAAAAAATAATCTTTCAACGAAGAAATATTATGAAGAAATCGGTCAATATTTGTGAAGATAAAAATAAACTATATTGGATGGTGGTGTGGTCCTTTGCTTACAGGCAAGCGCGAATATCTGAATATCAGAAATTTTATGCAGACAGACTTCGATTTGATAGAAGAATTGTGCAATGTCAAAATGTTTTGGACATATTTCTGAGTAAGGAACATAGGAACAAGATTTTTAATGAAAGGTTTAATGTTTAAAATTAAATTGATTTTTAATAAAATATTTCAATACTAACATTTGTTTTATTTGATAAAAAAAATATATAAAAATTTTAAATAAAATACGTTTAAGGTACAACCATTAAATTATAATACATCTCTTTTAAGAATCCATGAATTGTGTGATTTATCCAATCCAAGCCATTTAACATATACTTTATTTCCTTTTTTTCTTAATACTTTTTCTACCAAATAGACATCTGGATGTTTAACATTCTGCAACTCTTCTCCATAAAACCCTCCTGCAATTTCTTGGTTCTTTTCATCTTGAAGCTAATATGTAGTAGGATTTGTAACTTTAACTTTTTTTATGCTAAATATTTCATTTGACCAATTCAGCGTGTAACTCTTGGAAAATGCTTCTCGCTGCTTGCTTATCCGCACATAATCACCAACCCTAAATTTTGGAAACTTTGGATCGATTGTTTTTGCACGAGTAAAAGATGATCTTAAAATGTCTTTTTCATTATTTTTGTTAACTTCAACTGGCTTTTTATTGATTGTCGAATGTTTTGTGTTATTATATTTCTGAACTATTTCATCTAAAATATCAATCCATTTGTACTTTCCACGCAAACTAAATTTTTTCCACATTAAATTTTTTATAGTTCTGTTCACTCTTTCCACCACACTGGCTTTTAAATTAGAATAAGTGTTATAATGATTTATGTTAAAATCAGTCATTAACTTTTGAAAATCTTTGTTAAAGAATTCTTTTCCCATATCAGTTTGAAGGTGTTTTGGAACATTTTTAACAGTTTCCAAAATTTTTCTCATAGCTTGAGTAACTTCTTTTCCTGATTTTGATTTAATTGGTTCTATCCAAACATATTTTGAGAATACATTAATTACTACCAACATGTAACGATATCCTCTATTCAATTTCCAATAAGGTATCATTTCGACTAAATCAGCTTGCCATAAATCATTTAAACCTTTTACTATAACCCTCCGACGTTTGTAATATTTTCTGCTTGGCTTATGAAGTTCATTAACAATTTCTTCTTTAAAGTTAACAGTCATAGTTGTAAATTAAGAATGTTTATTGTTCTATTATAATTGGACATTTTATTACAAGTTCTCCATAAAACAAAGGCAAATATGTTATCGATTTTTTAGCGTTGTGGAAACTGATTATATCACCTAATATAATTTTGGTTTTCGTTCCATATTTTACTGCTTTACCGTTTATATGAAGAGCAACATCTTCTTTTGGATATTCAACTTTCTCTATATATCCCTCTTTGAATGGGAAAACATATGTATTTCTTCCATCTTGAAGTAATTCATATTGATTATTAATGGAATCCCATTTTCCGATAAAAGGTAAAACAATGTTATAATACAATTTTACTTTATTAATATCCACAATATTTAAGATCTCAGAAGATGAAGAAGAAGAAGAAGGAGCATTTCTATATTCTAATAATTTATTTTGATCTTTGAAAAGTATGTGTGATCCGAATTTATCAATCGACATTTTACCATCATGGACTATAACATAATAATTGTTTCTTTGCAATTAATTACCTTTTATACAATTATTTTTGCTTCTCGAAGTTCTTCCAATATTGATATAATTTCATTTTGGTGGGCCCGTATGACCTGCCATTTGCGAAGAAACTAGTAATTTTAATCTTTCCATTAGTTCGTTTACATCATCATAATAGACATAATCAATTTTTTTATTTGATAAATTTAACAACGTTCCTCCCTTTGTAGATCTTGTTTTTGTTGTTCTCTGACGTGTTTGAGGTGGTCTTAATCTGCTTAGACTTGAAACGCTTGAAATGCTGGATGTAGTCGGTTTGCTCGATTGTTTCAGTATTTTTTTTTTCAATTAAATATGGTTTAATTATTGTTAGATATTTCGGATCGGTAGTTCCCTGTATCTGTTCATTAGCATCATAATTTCTTTCTTATAAGCGTTTCTTCTTTTTAAAATATCCATATAATTTTCAAGATCTTTTGATGTATAACCCTTTGGATTTTGAAAAAAAAGGAGCTCATACAATCCGGGAGTTCCTTTGTAGGTTAAATTTTTAACTTTCAAATTTTCTTTTTCAAAATCATATTCTCCAATTTTCCATTTTTCCGCTACAGGGTCATGAGTTAGACCGTGAGTGTTATCCACATCTCGTCTACCCTTAATTGCCAAATCAACAAATGTTCTTACGAGCGGATGAAATGCCTCAAGATATTCCTCATAAGCAGGAGTTCTAGTTAATTCAAGGATGTCTTGTCTAACTTCTTCGTCAGTTGGTTCGATTATAGTGGACTCGTTTGGACTAGAAGTACGCCCTCTTGCTTGAGATGTCATTGTGGAACTCAATCTGCGACTAGGGCTGGGTAAAAAAACATCATCATTATCACTATCATCATTCTTCTCATATATTTCTTCATCTTGCAAAAATGATGGTATTTCAGTGGGGAGATATTTTTTATATATGTTTGTCTGTCTTCTTGTTGGTTGTTGTTTGATAGGTGAAAATTTAGAATGTTGAAGAGTTGAAAAGAACGAAGGTGAAGATATTTCCCGTTTTATTAATGGTTCCGATTTTATAGTTTTAATTAATTCCTGCAAAGGTTGAGTAATGGGCTTTAACTCTTTTTCTTGGCGAATTTTTGATTCTGCTATATCTGACTTTAGGGCTTGATATTTTCGCTTTACGGCTTTACGAGCTTTCACTAGTTCTTTTGCAATTTTCTCGTTCATGTTTATAGATATAGTTTAGATTATGAACTAATATTAACTTAATTGAAATGATGGTTATATATATTTTCTAAAATTTAATAAAGTTATAAAATCCCTTTCGATAACGACCAGATTTCATGTTGCAATCTTTATCAATAACTACAAAATCATAATCTGACCGCCAACAAATACCACATAAGTCTTTAAATTCTTGATAAGACATATCGGTATTTACATGATCATCATAAATATGTTTTAAATTTGTACCATCTTGCTTAAATATTATTAACAAATTGGTATTATCTCTAATTAATTGTTTAGGAACAGCTGAATATGTTTGGCTTAAATAAAAACAATCAGTATTTTTATGTCTACCGAAACAGAAGTAATCTCTCATAATATTCTGATCACAACAAACAATGTCATCAAATATGATTATAGAATTAGGTTTAATTTCATTCGGTGGTAATATATCTTCTTCACGAGATGATTCAAAATATCCTATTTCTTTAATTGAGTTTAATAGATTTCTTAAAAACTCGTATTTTGATTGATATAATGATTTTGAGTAAATATACAGATTTCCAAATCTTAACCCATTTTCGGAAGTTAATAGGGCAATAATTACATTAGTTTTCCCACATCCAGAGGGTCCTACAACTATTGCTCTTTTACATGAACCTCCAAACAAGACACCATGCTTTCTAAAATTTATTATATCTAGATCATGATTTTTTATCGGTAAAGAAAACTGTTGCTTTTCGATCTGCATTAGATCAGTGTTGAGCAAGCTCTAACTGTTTCAATGAAGAAAGGAACTGTAAACTTCATATTATATATATAATGGGATATGTTACATCTAGCTCTATTAAAAGCTTAATGCTCGTGTTGAAAGGTGGTTCACTAAACAGTCTTATTAATAAACTACCTTTTGAATTACACATTCCATCATACAAATATTGTGGTCCAGGAACAAAACTTGTTAAACGTCTTGAGCGAGGAGATAAGAGTAAAAATCCTTTAGACAAAGCTTGCAAAGAACACGATATCGCTTATTATAAATTTCCCGACTTGAAGAATTGCAACAGGGCAGATCAGTTATTAGCGGAAAGAGCTTTTCAAAGATTTAAATCGAGTGACGCTTCTTTAGGCGAACGATTAGCCGCACTAGGAATAGCGGGTATTATGAAAACTAAGTCTAAGTTAGGTATGGGTATTCAAAAGAGAGGAAAAGGAATAAAAAAAGGCAAAGGAATAAAATTGAAAAAACGAAAAAGAACTACCAGGACTATCTCATTTCAGTCAGCGTTACGAAGGGCGAAAAGGGGGATATTGGGAAGAAAATACAAAAATTTACGAATTGCGGCTGAAGATGCTCTAGCATCTATCAGTAAAGGAAACGTAAAGGTAATTCCCAATTCCAAAATTCGGTGGTTTGTTACCGCTAATTCCAATATTTGCAGGACTCTCTGCATTGGGAGCACTAAGTGGGGGAGCTGCAGGAATTGCTTCATCAATAAATGCGGTTAAAAGTGCAAAAAATAAACTTGAAGAACAAAAAAGACATAATAAGGCTATAGAGCAAATGTCAGTTGGTAAAGGTCTCTTTTTGCGACCTTATAAGCAAGGTTGTGGATTATATTTGAAACCCTATGCAAAAAACTGTTAAATATGCTACCTCGCAAACCACTTTCAAATTTTGAGTTAAAAAAATATGTGAGGCTTTTGAAAATCCCTAATTTTCGAGGAATATTTATGCGTAATAAACTACCAAAAGTTATAAATAAAGTTGATTGTGCTATTATTAATTTGGATGATCAATATGGTCCAGGAACTCATTGGACAGCTTATGTAAAGCACGGTAAACAAATTATTTATTTTGATAGTTTTGGAGGTTTAAGACCACCTGCAGAAATAATATCATACTTCTTTAGCGATGGTAGCAAAAATGACATCTTTTATAATCATGATTCCTATCAATCATATGATTCATCAATTTGTGGGCAACTTTGTCTACAATTTCTTTATATAAACATGTAATTATGAACTATTCTTTATTTTAAAGAGGTTGTGGGAACTGACATGTCATTTAGAATAGCTCTTTCTGCACAAAGTAGTGAACTTTTTGCATCATTTAATCCACCAATTTACTTAGATGAAGACTCAGATTATGTTATAGGACTAACACATTTTGAAACTTTTAATGCCATTCCCAACATTGATGAAACTAATAACAAACTGTATTACGGGAATTCAAACGATTATGTTGAAATACCTGCTGGTAGTTATGAAATAGGCGATATAAATAAATTTCTACAAAATATTTTTGATAAAAAAGGAATATCTTTTCACTTATATGCTAATCATAACACTTTACAATCTGAAATTAAATCTACGGCTGATATTACACTTAAAGATGGAACTATTGGAAAAATTTTAGGATTTAAAAACCAAACTATTAAAGGTGATGGAAAAAGTAAATTATCAGACAATCCAGCTGAAATTATAAAAGTTAATTCCTTATGTATAGATTGCAGTATTGCTGAAGGTTCCTATCTGAACGGAAGACCTGTCCATATTATACATCAATTTTTCCCAAACGTTTCGCCAGATTTAAAATAATTGAAAGTCCTCAAAATATTATTTATTTTCCGGTAATAGTGAAAGCAATAGACAAAATTACTGTTAAAATATTAGATCAGAATCTCGATTTTGTTAATTTTCGAAAAGAAACTGTTTCACTAAGATTACATGTAAAAAAACTAAATTTATAATGGTTATTTTTTATAATAGAAACGATATTCAATCAACAGCCAATATTCAACAAATTCAAAAAACATATAAAGCTAAACATAATAAAGTTAAGTTTAGTAGTCGAGTCAACGCTAATAGATTAACAAGTACAAACAAACAATTTCTTAAATCACTTGGACTTAAACTTTTGAAATGAGTATACTTAATGTTAGCGAAAAACTTTATATTGACAATTCTATTACTCACTCAGAGTTGCATTCTTATGAGCCATATTTGCCAACAAAATTAAGCAACAATGATGAAATACTAATTCCCGTTCATGAAATTGAAAAGTATACTCTTCCCTGCGAAAGTTTTCTTTACATAGAGGGAAAATTATCTAAAGCAGATGGAGCAGTTTCTAAAACACTATCTCTTGTAAACAATGGGATAGCATTTCTCTTTAGAGAAATGAGATATCAGTTGAATGGGGTTACTATAGATTCTATAAGGGATGTTGGTTTAACATCCACTCTAAAAGGTTACCTCTCATATAATACAAATGAATCTGACAAATTAAAAAATGCAGGATGGTCACCAAAGATAGCAAATACATTAGTTGATGAAAAAACTGGTTCATTTAATGTTTGCATTCCTCTTAAAATGTTAATGGGTTTCTTTGAAGACTATAGGAAAGTTATATTAAACGCAAAACAGGAGCTAATAATTGTGCGAGATAACACTGACAATAATGCTATTATAACTACCGATCCAAGTGAAATACCAAAAATTACTCTTCACAAACTAACTTGGACAACCAATTTTAATTGCTTCAACACCTAAATGTTTTTATCATTCAAAGTCACCATCTATGTGTGCGCTTTCAAATTCTTCTTCTACCAATTTTATCACATCTAATATAGTTGGATCTCCTATATATTTCTTCAAACTAACCACTCCAACAAAAAATCCCAATTGTTTCAGTTCAACTACAAACTGCAATACATTGAAATTTTCGAAGTATTGAGCACAAGCGGACGCACCTTTCGAATAATGTTCCGCAAACTCACAATAAAAGTCAACATATTCTGGTCTGCTATGCATAGCATTATAATAATTATCTGAAGTTAATTGGTTAAATTCTTCATGTAACTTTTTCACAGCCTCATCCATAACTGTTAATGTATATAACTAACAGCGACTAAATGATCGTAAGTATCAATGTTTCTTATAAACAGAAAATTCCTTCTTATTATCACATTGATGTTCTGGGAATGATATAAACTACTTCATTATCTTCTTCATTATTATCAACATCTAGAATAGTTTCAAAAATATCTACAATTGATTTAGTTTCTTTCACAATAGCTCTTTTTTGATTAGTATATTTTATATTAATTTAATCACAATGACTTCTACACAATGGACAAACATCCTTCGTTTTTAACCATTCTGTCAAGCAATCTAAACAAAATTTGTGTTCACACCAATTTGGTGTGCAAATGTTTTCTTTTTCCAAAGAACTAAAACAAATAGGGCATTCCTCTTTCAAATGCACTTCACTTTTTTCCTTTTTTGAACTAACTGTTTCCGAAGTAACTATTTCTGAATTGACCCTCTTGAGTACTCGATTTCTTAATTTGAGTTCTTCCATTGAAAACTAAACTGTGAAGTGAAGAAACATACAGAACTGCTGATTTTATTATGTTTATTTAAGAGGGGAGGGGAAAAGTCAGGGTCAGGGGCAAGGTCAACATATATGTAGATAAGGATGGGAAATGTATTAATTACAGGATGAGAAAGACTCCTCAGTAAGCAAAAGAGAGAGAGCCCTCACGGAGGATAAGGTAATTACCTCCTCCGTGAGGACTCACTCTCGTTAACACACTACTTGCAGCTTGCATGTGTTTCCGCGAATACATTCACAGAGAATCCCCCTTCTTTGAATGAATTTGACGTCTGTATCCGCATTTGTAACAATCGACCATATACGTAAAATGCATTCGACCTAGACGGCAGCCTAAATGATTACTGCGTGAGACACTTGTCAAAATTGAGCGTCGTTCGCGCCATCTGTTGCCTTGTGATTAAGTAGCCAAAGATTTCTGTAATATACGGCTTTCATGATGTGCATTTAAAGATCCTTTACAGGCGTAGCCGACTATATCAAAATCGGCCTCTCCTATTGGTCGATCCGCATGACCCTCCGCTCGCTACGGGGGATCAAGAAAGGGAAACTAACCAGGTGCTAACCCAAAATCAAGAAAAAAACCGTTTAGAATCATAATCTTAAAAAAAATAAAAAAAAGCAACGGGGTTCGAACCCGTGCCGTCCAGGTGGGACCCAACTACCTAAACCTCTCAGCCACGAGAGCTCTTGCGAGAAATCGCTTGTATCACGATGACATATTGTAATATGAGCATCTTTAAATGCTCATGATGTTATGAATACAAACGATCTCTTTACTACTAGATGTCGCCCTCCTAGGAGGGGCAACGAAAAACGCGGGCTATTAAATATTTAGGAGCTACAGGAAAAGTTTCAATACTTACAAAAGTTAAAAAGTTTTTACCGTACTATCTCTCAGATGTATAAAAAAAAGAAATGCTCACTACAAAGCGAAGAAAAACGTCTAATTTTTTTACCTGCTTTGACTTTGCGGTGCGCGTTTATTTTTTCTGATACATCTGAGATAATAAGTAAAAAAACTCTTTAACTTTTGTATTTAAACTTTCTAGCTCCTGAAATAAAGCCTCCAGGGAAGGTGCAAAATAGAAAAAACAACTCTATACCCACTTCGCATTTCTTAAACTATCGATAAACATTTACAAGAAACCAAGTTGTTAAATAAGTAGATTTCATATACTCATATCAAATATACATATGTAGGTATATTAACTTTAATATATCTATTTTCATATTTAAATAAGGTTTAGCTATAAAATACACTAGTAAACACTGCGGTTGAAAGTAAAAACTTTATATCAAATTCTATTTGTTACTTGTGTAGGTTAAAAAACAGTTAAAAAGAACCACCAAGTATGATGAAGCACAAAAATAGGTTTCAAATTACACATTATTACAGAAGTTAAATTAAAAAAATGTAAACCATTTTTGTTAACAATAAAGGGAAACACTACAACATAGAATAAAAGAAACACTTTTCTATAAAATAATTCCATTTATGTATTACAAATACAAATACAAAATATTTATTAGTGCCATAACAGATGTTTTACACAAGTCAAAAAATTTACAGAAATAGTAATTAGGTAATATCACTAAAATTGTTGTATTATTATTCATGAATGCTATAGAAACGTCTTGAAATAAGATACTCTGTGATTCTTATAGGTAAGGACCTTATGTGGAAGGACAATTTATTATAAAACAGGGGTCGATAGAAAGATATTCCTGTTTGCATATGATTTATTCGATGAAAAGCAGTATAAATATTATTATTATTCCTAGTTAGATGGGAATGAACATTTTCAAAAGTTTCATAATCTCCAAGATTTGTTTTTACATGCAATAAACAGCAAAAAATATATAGGCAAGGAACTGTTAAGATATTTAGTCTGAAAAAACACATTCCACAATCAGATGTATAGTGCAGATTTTGAAGGATTCCTATGGCCTTTCTTTAAAGGGAAAAAACACGGCTCCCTTCAGTGGCATGCCCACAGATTAAGATGCCATAAGATATCCTAGAATGAACACACGCAAAATACACTGATCGAGCGACCCCTGGAGAAACATTTACAGTTAAACTTGGAAGTGCAAAAACTACAGTAGCAATTTTAGCACATATGCACTATATGTGGGCACTCTATAAAAGCTTTGAATCTAATTTCAGCCCCAAAAACGTTACTGGCCCAATGCAGGACAATGCAAATCTGAAATCTATATTGCAGAGTTTTGCGAGATGCAGAGTTGATACATTCATAGTTAACTGATTTGCCGTAAACCAATTTGCAACATTCGACTGTGTTTCCGTTATCGCTACTTGCAAGTTATCCACAACTAAATTCCTTTTAACAACTGTAAAAATAATAAAATCAGCAGTGATGGGATCATCTAGGTCATTAATATCGACCAGAAAGAGCAGCTGTCCCAGCACTG
>JAEQML010065169.1:0-21259 GCA_016904865.1 Pissodes strobi | reverse complement strand
TTTAATCTGATGATCGAATAATTAATCCGTAATTTCAATTCGTCTGTCATCCTATCTGTTTTGCTGCTTGTTTACCCATTTTGCTGCTCGTTCTTCCATTTTATTGCTCGTTCTATCCATTTTGCTTACAAAAATATTTTGTTTTCTATTCGATTAATGAGAAATTATTTTTTAAATAAACATTTCTTCGTCTGTTAATAAACTCGATCTGGGATTTTGGCACATTTTATTATTTTCTTTTTATAGTAGTGTATAAATTAATGCAAACAGTTTCGGTTAGTTTAGGCCCCAGATTTCCAAGTATTCCGGGCCATATCATTTTCATTTTAAGGCAAACACTCTGTATCTGAAGTAATATTAAGGCTAAAGTAGACATGAAAAATTCGTTTCAGCAATTCAGCAAGCATTCAGATATTCATTGCATGCTTGTTAAGTTCATATTCATCTGGCAGATGACGGAGAAGTAATTTTGTTAGGTTGTAGGTACCTCATAAAAATATGTACATTAGCTTTGGACAGTTTGTTGGCTTTATCGTCAATTTGCAGATGACGAAAAAAGACGCTTCATAAAATTACATGTCTGGTAACACATCGACACTGACCATATTCTATTTCTTATTTATTTACCCTATAATATTTATACTGTGGATATTTGAAGGTTAGATATGCGTTTAGTTAGTAAAAATGGAGCAAACGAACTGTCAATAAATGGTTCACGAACAGCTACAGCGCTACAGGTCAGTATAAAAAAGAAGTACTTAAAAAACATTATATCTTAAGATATATCACAAAATTGCCATAGATTATACTAAGATAATAAACAGAAAGGAAACATTTGTACATTTTCTAAATCAAGAAAATTTTACAAATTTGGAAGGGTTTAGATGCACACCTTATATAAAGTATTTTGACAACCCCTGCAAAATATGTGTTAAACCTGTTTGTTCTCCATAAAATTTGGAAAAACTGTTTAAAGCAAACTTTCAAACTTTCAAACTTTCAAAACTTTATTTTTAAGAGTTTATATATAATTACATTTTCAATTACAGCAAGGCTTAAACAATTTTAACCTCTAAGTATAATATACTACATCCTTGCATAAACCAAACCATAATTTCCTAAGAGTGCAATAGGCCTAAGATATGTAAACAAATCTTGCGTGCCACTACACTCCCCAGATCAATTAGATGGGCATTACAGAGATGCAGGCGCATGGCAGGCAGGAGCAGCAGGGGGCTACGGATTTTTTTTTTACATGTAATAAAAATATTTAAAGAGGCAATTTTTTTTATATTTATTTTTTTTATTTATGAATAAGTTTAAAATATGTTATCAAAATAATTTTGGTTAGTGAGTAGGAATTTTTTAAGGTTTATTTTAAATTTAATTTTACTTGTTAGTGATAAGACTTTAATGTTTATGGGAAGTTTATTAAAAAGTACAGGTCCATAGTATGTAATAAATCTTTGACATATTGAACTTTGCATATATGGCACAGACAGGTTTCCCTGGTTAGCAGATCTAGTAGTATAAAATAAATTAGTTTGAGTCTTACTATTTTTTATTATATAGTTTATTGCACAGTGTACATATAAATTTCTGACCTTTAATACATTACAACCTTTATACAGGTCCTCTGAGGCATATCTAAAGGTTTTTTTATACATAATTTTTAATATAGAATTTTGGCATATTATTATTTTTTTAAATGTGTTACTGTACGCGCTTCCCCATATAACAATACAATACCTCAAACTAGATTCAACCAAGGAAAGGTAGAGAATAGTAAGCATCTTTTTATTAAGGATATCTCTAAGTTGATAAAATTTATAAAATATTTTTCTAATTTTTTTATTGAGAAACGCTATGTGGTCATCCCACCTGAGATACTGATCCAAGAAGATTCCCAAATACTTTACCTTCTCCACCCTTACCACTACGGAACAGTTGCACTGAGTATTATTTAAATTCTGACAGTTATTATTATGGATTTTTAAATTGGTTTTTATTGGCTGATCAGCTGAAGAAGCACTAAAAGTCATAAATACGGTTTTGTTAGGATTAAGAGCCAATAGACTAGAATCAAGCCAACCCTGCACTATACTGAGTCCCACCTCCGCCCGCTGATATACATCATCCCAGGAATCCCCAGAAAACAGGAGTGCGGTGTCATCGGCGTATGACACAATGCTGCATTGCTGAAGAATATTTCCGATGTTATTTATGTACATCAGGAAGAGAATGGGTCCCAGCACAGTGCCCTGGGGTACTCCCGCATTGATATATTGTGTTTCACTAAAAGTGTTATTTATTTTAACGCATTGACTTCGATTTGAAAGATAACTTTTTAGCAAATACAATGGTCCTTCCCTGATTCCTATTTCTTCAAGTCTATCAAAGAGTATATTATGAGATACGGTATCAAAAGCCTTAGTTAAGTCTACAAATACAGCCAAGTTTTTCTTTTTGTTTTGCAGATTTGTTTTAATATTATTTACAAGTTCAAAAACGGCATCCTCGGTGTTTTTATTTTCTATAAAACCAAACTGTTTGTTGTAAAGTAAGTTTTTGGCTACCAAAAATTTTACAATTTTCTCCTTCAAACACTTTTCAAAGATTTTGGCAAAACTATTTATTACAGATATCGGTCTGTAATTGTTTATTTCCGTCTTGTTGCCAGATTTAAAAACAGGAGTTACAATTGATGTTTTCCATTCAGATGGAACAACAAAAGTGCTGAAGGACAAATTAATTAAATATAATAGAGGCTTTAAAACATTTGTGTGAATGTTTTTAATCAAGACTGAAGTAATTTTGTCTTTTCCCGGTGCAGAATGGTTTTTTAAGGAATTTATGTGTTTAATCAATTCAGCTTTTGTCACGGGGCTTAGAAAGAAAGAGTTTGCATTTTTGTTCTTATTTGTATGTCTGAAGTTTATATTTGTGCCAATATTGTTCTGGATGGATCTTCCTATGTTAATAAAGAAGTTATTAAATGCTTCACTTACTTCATTTTCCTTAGTAATAAAGGAGTTGTTTATTTCCAATTTATAATTAATCGCTTTTTCTTTTTTCTGTGTATTAGTGGCCTCATTAATAATGTTCCAGATTTGTTTATAATCATTTTTTGACTCATTAACTTTTGACCTAAAATAGTTATTCTTTGCTGTTTTGATCATATTATTTATAAAATTTCTAAAACGTTTATAATTAATGATTTCTTCGTCGCATTATGCTGAGAATTATATATAAGATTTCTTTTCATTGAATCTCTTTGGTTTATTAAATGTATGATCTCTTGAGTAATCCAAGGCTTTCTTTTACGATTTTTGCTTGTAAATTTTATAATTGTTGTGTTTTTATCTATATATTTATTTAATTTATTTATAAATTTCATGTAGGCTTCATCAGCATTGTGATTAATACTTATGATTTCATCCCATGTTTCCTTCTCTAGGTCCCTATTTAAATTAATATAATTAATTTTCTTTTTATTTATATGCATTTGGGAATTTGTTCTAAATTTATTAAAATTATTTATAGACAATAAGGTAAAATAATGATCGGTCATTGCGCTCCGCAATACTAAAGACTTTATTTCGTCCTTTCTGGCGTTTATATTTTCAACCTGTAAAAATATGTGATCAATGCAAGTAGAAGAGTTCAATGTCACCCTAGTAGGTTCATTTATACACTGAAAAAATCCACCCTGTGCCATAACGTTTAAGTATTGTGTAACATTCAGATCAGTTTGATCCAAAATATCTATGTTCAAATCTCCCACAATTATTTCATTTTTGTATAAATTCAGTCGTAAAAATATAGTTTCCATGTCTTGTAAAAATATGTTTATGTTTGTTGCAGGTGATCTATATATGCCTGTTATGCCAAAATAAGTATCATTTATATTAAATGTACATCGGATAATATTAAATTCCGTGAACCTGACTATGTCGTATCTAGGGCTTAAGTATTTTCTAATGTAAATAACTACCCCATCATTTTTGTTAAATTTTGATTCATTATAAAATAGGTCAAAGTCAGGTAAACAAAATCTTTCGATATTTTCAAGATAAAAAGTTTCAGATAACACCAACACATCAATTCTCTCCAATTCTATTTTGTTTAAATATATTAATAATTCATCAAAATTTTTTTGTAGACTACGAATGTTCAAATGTACAATATTTAATTTATTTAAACCGTCAAATACCTCACAAACCACCTCTAAATCGTCGACCACCCTCGTATCCAGCCCGCCATACTCCTCCAACTCATTACTATAATCTAAAAAAGCAGACATTTTCTAACCTAAATAATTATGGAAATATTAAAAACAAGCCAAATCCCAAAATATAACATTGGAAAAATAATAACAAAAAGTACAATAATTATATAAGTAGATTCCACATGCCCTATGTATCGCTTTAATCCTTATATCCTGTTTTAAATAATAACATTTTTAGTGTTTTTTTTTGTTGTTTAAGGAAGAAGAAAATAATATATACTGTTTGATATTAATGATATGACAAAGAAGTATTCATAACAAAATTTTATAACAAAAGAAGATTTCATATAAGCTACATTTTTTTCGTTTTCTCTGTTAACATTAAAATAAGTTTTCTAGTGAAGCTAAATTAGGTATTTTTTTAATTCTATCATTTGTCTTTATAAATATATTTCCAAATTTGGTGAACACATTTTTTTTATCTGTTTTCTCTTGGGCCGCATGATATATCTGCAGGCGATTTTTTGTCAGGTCCTCAGAAACACCTATTCTCGTTCCTTTTAATTTTCCAACATTCCTCAAAATTTGAATTTTACTGTAATATTGCTCAAATTTGACTATTACAGGTCGAGGTTTTTGATTATTTTCCCCAACCCTGTAGCATTTTACAATATTTTCTTGGGTAATATTAACTTTCAGTTGGTTTTTGCAGAGTTGTAGAAATGTCTCTTTAATGTTTTCATTTTGTTTTTCCGGCACATTGTAAATACAGATATTGTTTACCTTTTCAGCCTGTTGCATGCTTTCAAGTTTGCCTTCGAGAATCGCTATCGCATCGGAATTTCCATTCACAGTTTTTAACCTTTTTCCGCTCTATATTTTTCTTAAAAATATTTATGTCCCTATTTATTCTATAAGTATTGAGCATACGAAAAAAAAATAGAGGAAAGCAACCAGAACCAGAGTCACAAGTTCCAAAGGAGTCTTGTGTGACCCCCTTGGTAAATCCCAGTGGCCTAGCTTCAAATTGACTTTGTTTAACAAATTGAAAAACATGCCTGAAACGTCCCATTTAAAAATTGCAAATTCGCAAAAATACAAACATATTTTGGAAAATATCCTAACGCGGTAAAGACACTTTTATAATTAAATAAAAGTGATAAAACTCATATAAGATATATTTATTGCCACATTTTTTACTCGAATCCGAGCTAGAAACTTGAATCATAAAAACTAACAAATAGAAATGTTAAACTGTAACAGAAGGCAAACATAAAGAGCATGAGGAACAAATAAATAAAATAAATATGCCTAAATATAAAACGAAACAATTTTTCTATTTATCCTTAACGTAAAAAAAAATCAAAGTCTGCATGTGTCAAAAAATTAACATAGGCAGATACCCAATAAAAATTAATTTGGCTTAAAAAAAAGAAAAAAAAGAAACATTTATTTAAAAATTAAACCGATTAAAAATATTATTAACAAAAATCAATCAAAAATGTATACTTCTAGTAAAATAAATCGCGGAAATTTTTTGCACATTTTACTTGAAACGTTTATATATAAACAAAAAAGAAAGAATACTTTTAGCTCAATTATGTCCAAACTAAATTAATATACAACAAAAAAGAATAATGAAATATGATAACAGATACTTCATAACTTTCAAATAATAAGTAAAAATAAGAGAAAACAATAAAGAGCTTCGTTTATGGATCCGAGAAATACAGTCAATTTTTCCTTCGAAATAACCCCTCGACGCGTGTACCGAAAGACTATACCACTAAGTAAACTGATATATTTTTAGATCTGACGTACGGGTATATCTATTGAGATAGAAATATAGACCAATGTGTAGTACCAGTACTAGTGCTGAAGATTTATTAACAAAATGCAAGTCACTCAAAAAGCGACGGAGGAGGCCATATTAGAACTACAATACTTTAAGGTAGGATTCACCATGCCTTTATGGGGAAGTGTACAAGAATCACCAGGACCTACCTGGTGTCACCGTTGAAGTGAAAATTGGGTGAGAATGTGACAAGGAAGGATTCCAAACAGAAATCTAATAATGTGGCCAGAATGAGGAAGCTGGATTCAAATATTGCACAACCGAAAACGATTAATAGCTAAGCAACGTGGACAATTTTTTCCATTTAAACCACCATAATAATTTTAAAGGTCCGTTCTTATTTTCATTTCTCATCTAGAAGAGAACCAAGAATTTTAACGTCATCAACTTGAGCTCGGCGACTTGCGTGACCAGAATGGATCTTAAAGTTTCATATGGAGATTTACGTGGGAAACTGATCGAAATTGAGGTAGAGGCTTCCATACAAACCACTTTGTAAAGATAACGCAGATGGTGATGATAATGATGACGATTATGAATTAAACTATTTAACCATAGCAATAACATAGTTCTTGTGAAATCGCTGTTTATAGGTATAGAGGTAATCTCTGAAAAATGTGCATGTAAGGACATTTAAAACCTCTTTTAAACAATGAGTTCTTGCTTCGTACGCTACTGAACTCTCTTCATTTCGACTTCAATAAATGTATCATATAGGTCAGTTACTAAAATAGCTCCTATTTGCATGCATCTGCACTTAAGATTGACCCGGTTCATTTAAATTGCGGCACCGCGTTTTCCTTTTGTCTGATGGTAAAATAGGTTTTGTTTTGGTTGGCTAATCACAACTTTCTTTGACTGGATTATACTTTCTAACAAATATTTGAATTTTAATTCTACGAAGTGCTTAAACTGAGCTTAGGCGTTCACCGGTACCCCGGTACGATTATCTTACTCCATTATTTGCTGAAATTTTGCTCCAGACATGATACATTTGTTTATGTCGAATCGGAAGCACAACTATAAATGTTTAGATTAATTTACTAATCACGTGAAATGGAATCGATGAATGATGAAATGCTGCAAATACAGGTATGTTGACAAATAGAACAGGCATACCGACAGAGTGTATTTTTGCTGTCGGAAAGCACCAAATTTTTATCCGTTCAGCAGCCTATTGTCCTTACGTTAATTTTTGCACGTATTTTCGAAAAATTCATCCGTATTCATAGGATTAAACCATTAACCATCGCTGACCCACTTTAACAGTAGAATTAGTAGAAACCTACTATTATGAGCAGTACGGATTTGCCTTAATCATGTATTAAGCGAGTGTTAAAAAAACAGCTCGAAAGGAAGCACCCTCCACACCAACCGTGGTCGGAACTGGCAAATCCAATAAATTTATAAGTGGGTCATTCAGTAATCGAACATAAAGTATTTTAGGGCAGTAGTTGAACCAAGGGTAGGACATTGCAATTTGATGTATGGGTAGGACAATGAGACTCTGTAAGGCCTTTCAACATGAGATCTGAACCCCAAAATGTTGCACTGACTGTCCGCCAGAGAAATCAAGGCCTTTATAGCATATGCCGCAATGATCTAGCGGTCAATGATAGAACAATAATCGTTTAAAAACTATTTGCGGCTCCCATGGAAGGAATCCTTATGGAAAGAGAGTTAAGAAGTCTATAGATTGCAAAACTTTGATTGCAATTGGAATGGCATATTTTATAGGAGGATCTTGTTTTCTTATTTTACTTTTTTTATGTGTCTCTTTCTTTTTTAAGATACCACCAATATGGTGTTTGAATATGTGCAGTGGGTCAAGCTCAGCTTATCTCTATGAATGCCCATAATGAACTGTTTTATTATAAGAGATGTTAAAAAGGTTCTTAAAAGAAGATATGGGACTAACAGAAAAACGCGGTTAACATGTTATTTTTACCAGTATCGACTGTTGCAATTTTTTATAGTGCCCGCTTCCACCGCTCCTTTTTTTTATTTACTTCGCACCCATGGCTTTTAAAACTATCACTATCTACTCAAACTAAATGTCAATAATCCCAAAATCTGGGTGCTGGCAAAATTATGACACATTATGATTTATACAGTTTACCTTCACGTATACTTTAAACGACAGGTATTATAACACGTCCAAAAATAATCTTCCAAAGCACAGTTCTGGCGCCGGCTGCGTCTGGCGTATCCGCAGAGATTACTCACTGGTTTATAAACAGATTAGCACATGATAAAGGTGGAGATGTGAGACGTGTAGAAAATAAACGGACACAAAAAATTAATAGATCCCAAATTTGAACTGCATCCATGATTATTATTAGACGTAGAAGAAGCTGTACCTACCGTACTATCTCCTAAATAGGTTTTAAGATTCACAAATTTTGACCCACTCACTTACTAGCAACAAAATACAACGCATCAGGAGAAAATCATATCGACATAGGTCCGGATATGCTTGCATACGGAGTTATGGGCCTTTGAAAACGGTGTCCAAAATGTCTATCTAATAACTCAAGATATGCTTGCATGCTCATCATATAGGATCATTAGATGCCCTAATTGTCACATCAGCCAATGTTGTCAAACTGCTAAAAATAATTTAAGTGCGCTATTTTCCGTCATACGTTTAAAGAATAGCATTTCTTTGAAGCGAAAAGCTATTTTTTCATCAATATATGACCTAATTCTGATGAAATAGATCATGTATCTATAACGTAAACTGTGTCAAAATGATAAAAATTTGGCATGAAATTTATTTGATTTTATCGGTCAAGAAGTAAAATTTGTATTTCAAAAAAATATAAATGCTTTTGACGATTTGGCAACAACGCCATGTTTTCTTTATTAATGTAGATGTATTAAAAAAGGCAGACGTCATTTTAAAGATTTTGGTTCGAATTGCTTTGGATCGATTTGTACGGTCTTATTTAATACCCGAAATTGACGATAATAAATAAATGCATATCTACTACTTAGTGTCAGAAGTCGGAAGTAGTTTTCTGAAGAAAATAGATTGGGTTGTGTCAAGCAAAAACTAGTGATCGGTAGCATTTTTTAATTAAAAAAAAAACAGTTAATAATCCTTTAAAAAAATTAAAGTTGGTAACGTTCTTAATTATTGATTTGTGTTCGATGAGACTTGGAGTTGCATTCGATGAAACCTGAACCGTATCCTTTTTTTGATATAAATTACGGTAATAATTATACACATTCGGTTGTTGACAAGTATGAACTAGTGTCGATATAAAAAAGAAGCTCTTTCTTGCAAATTTAGTTCATGTATAATGCCTTGTCTAATTTACTTGAAGAGTATTCATATTAGCTTTGTAAAAGGTTTGTTGAGGGTTTTTCCTATTTATTTCTAATTGCTTTTTTGCTCGATTTTCTCCTCTTTTAGCTTTACTTTCTTTTTTCTTTGATTGTCCATTTTTATTTAATTTTCTTCCACAAATATCTTCTTCAACCCACAGATGTTACGACGTAGGGCACTTTCTCGCATTGACGGGAGCTTTAACTTAGATCTACGATTTTCAAAGATGGGCTAGTTGATCGTTTAAATGTAAGACCGGAAGTACTTGGCTGGTTACCTATTATGATGGAGTCAGTTGGTTGGTTACTTCTTAAAGTTAAGTTGCTTGGTTGGTCAGGTAATGGGCTGCAGGTAGGCCTACTTGATTGGTTGGATTGAAGGGAATTCTTCAGACTCTTTAAGAATTAGGATAAAATCGGAGTTACTGCCTTCACCATTCGCATTAAAAGATGATTTTTAGAAATCCAGCTGCTGTCATTCAGAATCATTATCGGCATATCATCGATTTCATTTCGGCTAAATGGCATTTAGGTCAGCTGGCGTAAATTTTCGATAAATACGTAGAAGTGTATTGAAATAATCTTCCTTTATCGTATTTTTGCTTGATGTAGATCAATTAAGTCTCTGTTGCCAAAATGGGTCGCACATTCAGCTCATGGTAGATTCGATTGCCCTAACATCGATAACCATTACAAAATTTGTTTATATTTTATTGCTAATTCAGTGCTCCCCAATTTATATTAATTTTGTCCGAAGTTAGGAGGTTTAACGGTAGTAAAATACTACCAGCCGCATTTCCACAAAACATTATGGATGTCGATGTTTTAAAAGAATGAATTATTATCTCGGGGTACGTTCTGCCCCCTTTTTTAATGATATTTTTCCACCCCGGGTCGTCCGTTAAGTTACTCTCGTCAAGGTTAAAAATATTTTGTGGGGGAATCCGGGCGACTTCCTTTTCTAAATTATTAAAATATTTATTAAGTGCTGCGACTGAAACTGCAGTTCTGGCATTTTTTGTGTTTGCTGCAAATCTAACTCGAAATTATAGGCCCACATATATTCAAGAATTCTTTGAGGTTTATTGAGTCTTCTTCTTTGCCCTCTGCGGTTATGTGTGTTATTCTGCTTCCCCATGCATTTAGAGTAACCGATAGCGTTTAAATTCCGTGGAAATAGGCCGCAAGCTTGAAAACATCTCTTACTGTATTTGTTGCTAGTGCAGATAAAGCTTCTTGTAGAATAAGAGCAAAATGAATCTTCGTAATTTGAATAAGCTGGTTACTACGTCGTGCTCTTTTCCATGCAGTTTTCAGCGTTTTAAAGCTGGAAACGTCCGCAGGTTGTAAAATCCTTGTAGCGTTTGGGTCTAACTATATCAGGAAGATTTGAAGACCACTCTGCAACGCTCACGAGTTGCTAAGTTTAATGTGTTTTGTGTCCATCTACAAAGAGGATAATCGGGAACTGTACTCCTTCCTTTAGTAGATAGGGATGCAAAATATTCGAAATAATTATTCATAAAAAATTTCGGCTTTCATGCAGCCATTTCCCCATGCCTCAACCCTTTGGAACATTGTCGACAATATTTTTTGGCAATCTTTTGTAAGAATAGAAAATCCTCGGTGGGGTGATGCACCTAGTTGCCTAAATCACGGTGATGTGCCTCAATTTTTGGCATACCAATCTTGATATCCGTGAGAGCATTTTGAAGGGATTCTTCATTATACTTTTTGATATATTTGCAGCTCTTTTTGACTTGGGGCATGATCTTAAGGCCTAAGAAAAGAAAGCCAATAACTGATTTTGCCTTTGAACCACCAAAGTGAGTTATTGACACTAGTGCCAATTATTGAATTTCGCCGCTTTTTTATGCCAGTCATTGGCATCTTAAAAACAAGGTCTGAATTGAAATAAAAAACGTGATAAACTGTATAAATTTCACACCGTAAAGACGTACAGTTAACAAGTAAATCAACGCCTATTCAAAATAATAATTTGCCTACTAAAACTAGTAAAATATGTAAGCAGTTTCTTATGAGAATCGTAAGAATCTTACATTAAGCAGAGAGGTGCACCATCTTCTTCCGTAGCTGCAATATACTAATTGTATATAAAAGTTTTAAAGGACCATGTGGGTGCTCTACATTTCTCTCTTGGTACACAGCTATTACGGGGGGTTATCCTTATTTCCACTGCAAAAGTCACAAAATCGTATTTTTCAATTTTAGCATCAAATAATCTCCGCCCATGCTCGTAATAATCAGAGCAAAATATTAAGAAAAAAAAACATTCAAGGCGTGCTTTAAGAGGCAAGAAATTGCATTAATTAATAAATTTGTCCGTATTTAATGAAATTGACCTTCTTGATGTGTTAAACCGTCAAATCGTTTTATGCCGGATTAGTAAAAGTGTATAGGGAGAGAATATGCATCAAATTTATTCGCGGTTGTGAAGGCAACCAAATTTGCAAGTTCGCTGCGGCTTGTAAGTTTAAAAAATACATATACATACATCACAAGCTAGGTAAAGTGCATTTAATATGATCTTAGTTGAGGTTAGGCTAATTTGAGGGTACAATTAAAATGAAACCATTATAGGAAATCAAATGTTTTATTCAAAGCAACAATGAAAAAAGCCACATACTGTTCAAAAGATGCGCCTTTCAGTATCTTTTCCTATTCCGGTGAGCAGGAATTCTTCTAAATTTTATTAAAACGTTATTCTACTAACAATTTGAATCAGTGGCGGCTCGTAAGAGGGCACCTTAGGGGTTTCAGTAACTTTTTTTTAATAAATTCAACAAATAAAAATAATTATTCGCGATCAAATAGTCTAAAATAATAATTGTCAATTGCTAGATATGCAATAGTTAAAAATGGGATGGCACGATCGCAAACACATAAGAGCAGCATGCAGTGGTGCCTTTACAGGTGAAGTAGTGAAGGACGTCTTCATCTGAAAGATCGGCAGAGTAATATATTTTTAAAGCATATATTTATTTATTTATAAATTAGTAATATGGTACCCATAGCCAATAAATAATATATTAATATTAACCATTAGTTTGTGATATAATGCTATAATATATGAGTATTAGATATAGGTAGGTAAGGTATAACACGCGTTTTTCGTGTGTTATATGCTGAGGAACTGCTCAGCAATGCCCCGCCAACATAGCTCTTTGCCATTGTAATGGTGGCGTTACATGTCGGCCAGTTGCTGTGATAGTACCTAGTAGCGTGCCGAGTGGTTTATTAGTAGCTCTTCCACGTGATTCGCGAGTATGAGTCTGAATATGAAAATAATATAGATAGATAATCAGTATTAGTGCGCTAGTTTTAGTACGTGTTTGTTCTCTTTCACTGTTAGGAAGTGTTACTTTTTTATGCGGATTTAATTATTGTTGTTTTAATTCGAAGCATGCAAAAATAGCGTCTCTTCGTATTATTATGGCTTTGCATGGCTCTCCGCTGGCTTCGCTCGCTACGGGGGCTCAATCAACAAGAACTAACCAAGTGTTAACCAAAACTAACCAAGGGTAAACCAAACCAACCCAAAATTAAGAAAAGGAGGTAAATTAATAAAAAAGCAATAAACAAAACATCTGCCGCGACCGACGCGACGCGATGGGAATCGAACCCGCAGCGCAGGAATGACAGGCAGCATAGGTGCTCAAATCAATGAGCTCTTGTAGCGCTATAAAACCTAACCCATTTCAGCACCCTGGTGCCGTCGTACATTAGCATGTGTAAATATGCTTCCCGGAAGCAAAAATGAGTAAAAAATATAACTTTTACTATTACTATAACTAAACACCTAAACAAATTTTTGGGTTTGCGATTTTGTTATGACGTTATTAACTATTGCCTAAAAAATAAAAATAAATACCTTTGGTCTTTTAAGGTAACCCTAAGTAATTTCTAAATATTGAAATAGTGTTTGTATACAATCGGTTGAAAAAATGTCTCGAAATCAATTTTTCTAGAAAAATATTTTTACCGCACGAATATCTATGTCATCGTTTTAAGCCATACCATTTTTTATTCCCGGCAGATTGCACCTCCCACATCCAAATTCAAGGAGCCGCCACTGATTTAAATATATCATATTTCTAAGAAATACCTATACGCGAATAGCCGCAGCACACCAAATAATTTTATTTTTCATTTAATGATCTCTCTGCATTTTTAAACACTTGGTATTCGAATTATTCGATCGACATAGTATTCATAACGAGTTTCTATATTTGGCCACTCCATATTAGGCGACCTTTTGCAACGTGTAGGTTTTTTAACCATATGTTGTGACTGTCCGGGGCGATTCAATGCAATCTCTTTAATTATTATTTGTCTACATTTATTAGTATAGTATTTATTTTAATGTAATTTGTTCTCTACTAATCCAAGGTCCTTAAGATATTACCGGCTAATTTGGCTTTCTGATGTCATGTTGTTAGTGGTTGACGTTGTCGATCAATATTTTCTGTCAAATTATCTATCTATTTTCGGAATAATCAATTAAGTATTACTTAGCGAGCGTTTAACATATTTAGTTAAACATAGATATTTTTATATAAAAATTTGCATATTTTTGTTAACATTTTTGTGCGCTTTTTTAACAGACAGTCATAGGTTAGGTTTGTTTGGAGTACCTGAATTATCTCTTTTATTTTGTGTTAGTCTGGATAGGGATTTAAATCTCATATTTTAAATGTCAATATCTCGAACATACTTTAGTTTAGACATTAGATTAAATAAAATAATAAAGATACATTTATTTACTTTTTGTATGTACCCCAAAATAAGATCCCATTCTAACACAAACTGTGGTACAAGGGCATGTTTGCCATATTTCTTTATTATTCAGTGAATTTAACTCTCAAGTGGGTATATTTTGTTTTTAAATAGCACTTACTATTTTAAATTTGTTGCACCATGTTACATTCGTTATTCTATAAATACCTAATTTATATCTACCTTAGTTAACAAAAAAAACATATGTAATTACCCACTTTAGAATTTGAAATCTAATTTTGAAATATTGTCATTAAGTATGCGGAATTTTTATAAATAAAAGTGACAATGCCGCGTGGCTGTCTCGGTTGCCTCGGCTACCTCTCGTCTACTTTCGGCCGAATAATGACATTGCGTACTATTTCATAGTAAAACGGCATATTTTGAAAATTTTGATTCCTTTACTATCGTGTGTTCTTTAGTGTTTTTTAAGACTTTTTGTGGCAAATAATACTTAATCATGGTTCATCAGTGTATAGTTTGCAGAAGAACAAGTCGAAATTTTCCAAAACTTTCGTTTCATCGGTGAGTATTAAATGTCATTTCATTAGCGTCCCACGAGGGCCATAAAAAGCAATACAGTAGGTAATGCATGTGTTTCTAAATCAAGTACAAGTAGATGGAAATTAGCTTCTAATAGCACTTTACAAGTTTATTATATCTGCAAATCAAAAGTAAAACCAATTAAACTAGCATAATTAGGTACGCTCGTCACCAAAAAATACTAATAACTGTTAGATACCTACAAAATGCAGTTGATATTTTGCACAAATGCAATCGTAATTCATGATTTTCAGACTTCCTGCTAATGTAGAAAGACGTAAAGATTGGGTTGATGCATTGCAGCTACAGGGGCCCGTGGCCAAATATAGTTTAGTTTGCAGTGACCATTTTTTGCCAAGCGATTATTATCTCAGCAATGGTAAACAGTTATTAAGGAAAAATGCCAGCCCGAGGCTTCATCACTTTGCATCTGGACGAGTTTCAGTAGGGTAAGTAGTGAACAACGTTTGGTCAATTGACTATTAATTGGACAAGGCTCTATATCAAATTGAAAGTATATATTCTTATTTTAAACTGGTTGTATTGTTTAATTTAGATTAATTAGTTGTTTAAAAATGAAACTCATACAAACACCACCTTACCATATTTCCTTAATCTATCTCGATTACAGTTAGATTTTTATATTATTCAATTTTTAAAAACAATAACATGTGCGTGGTGACTTAAACGAGAGGAAACTAACCCAAACTAGCCAAAGCTAACCTAAACTAACCCAAATAACTCAAAAAATTAAAATGACTTTTTTCCGCAAGAAGTTTTTGGGGTATTATGTTTAGAAAAATATTTAGAATGTAAAACAGAAACATGTTTTCATGTGACTGATTTCAGTTATTCTAGAGTCGAAAAAATAAAAATTATGCATTTCCGCGGAATTTTTTTTATGGGGAGGTTGCTCTATACTAAATAAACATATATTTCTTACATAACTGAGTTCAGCTAAGCGAAAGTTGATCCCATGATACCTAATACACATATCAACACTACCAATAATAATTATGAAAACCCAAAGTAAACTTTATTTTAAAAATGCATCTTACATTTCCTTATTATGTTATCATTATCATTTAGAAATGTAGACACAAGAGATTTTTAAATTAGGTGTAGGTAGAAAATATGCATAAAATGGATTTTATGGTTCTACAATGTCGAACAAAGGGGAGAAAATAAGGTTCATTTGATCCTTTAATAAAATAACATTATGATAGTTTTTATATTTGAAAATTTTGAAGGATTCTAGTGTATTAAGTTTACGACCTTTTTGTGCATAAATTATCATGATCTTATTTTCTCCCCTTTGTTTGACATTGTAAAACCATAAAACCCATTTTATGCATATTTTAATACCTACCTACAACTAATTTTAAAATCTCTGGGACAGTCTAATTACTAATTAAATAATAATTTGTTTTTATATTGAACTATATACCCTTAATTTAATTTCAGGTTAACAAAAAAAATGTTAATAAAAACATAACATTCGTAATTTTTTCGTATAAAATGATTAATTACTATATAGTAACGGCCTCAATTAATTTTTTTAGACACGAAGTTCGAACTGAACTAAAAACCACTACTCCTTGTCAAATTTTGCAAATGTACCATATGTATTTATACTAATATCATTAGTATCATCTAATATGTACTTGTATTAACATCAAAATTAATACATCCTACTTCGATACCAATATAGCATTATTTTTATTTTACTTTAACAATTTGACTGATTCACAATTTAGGGCGCTTCTCTGAATATCACAAATTGGTTCTCAATTATTATTTTTGAAAAAGTCATTGAAAAATTTGGCTTGATAAAAAGTTGAAATATCTTTAATTTTAAATATCACCTAAAAAATTGCCTTTGAGTAACTTTGTAACTTCTAGCCTGAAATTCAAAAATGTTTCATAATTATCTACATTATATTTCAGAATTACCCAAGCACAAAACAGGGAATTTTCTGGAAACACATTAAGTGAGGTTGAAAGGTATTTTTTTTAATCAAAATTATATTTTCCTTAAGTTTTGTGCTGATGTTTAAATAATTTTAGTCTACTATCTGATGATGGGTCTCTAAGTGGCATTCAACCTCCGCCAGCAACCACTCAGGATTTAAATAGGTAAGAGCCAATAATTCAATAAATGTTTTGTAAAGAAATTCAATGTAAGTGGAGCAAGGAAATGTTAATGTTTTATTTATTTTCTAAAGTCTAAGAACTTTTTACTTACCTTTTTATGATTTAACAACATGCTTAACTTAACATATTAGGTGGAATGTTGGAACTAAAGGCTCAAACAACTTTTTTTGTTAATAAAATTTATAGCTATTCAGTTGTTATAAAAGTGGTACTTTGGGTCATTCCGGTCATTACCTAAAACTACCTACACTTTATTCATCTAAGGTCATTATTCACTCCTAAACAAGCCCTAAAAGTTTATTAGTACAAAACTACAAATTGCTTATCTATTATTTACTTTTGTTAGTATTTTACGTCACATAAAAACACTATTTGTGTAGATTTTTCATAATGAAGTAATACCTGAGAAATATTGCTTGGAGATATTTAGAATTTAGGTACTAATTTTTTTTCAGAATTGAAGAATTTACTAGGTTACCGGGAACTTCTGGTATGACTGGCAAAGGTCAAAGTTTGTCATTAGTAAATAGTCCAAAGAAAAGTCAGACAGATTCATCAAGTAGTACTTCCACTGCTCCATCAACTCCAGAGCAACTGATGAACATGTTGGAAAAAGATCAAATATCCTTTCAAAGTAATATAGTACGACCCTCATCTCATTTTAGAAGACCTTTAAAGTTAATAGAAGGCAAAAACAGGTAAAGAGAAAATCATAGGTTTGTTTATTATCCTCTACTATAGTGCACACTAATTTGCACTTTTTTATACTGGGGTATTTGTTGCACTTACACTAATCACATAACATACGCCTTAGTGTCGAAAAGTACAAATTAGTGTGCACTAGTAGAGGAATACAAACATACTCCAAGTTAAAATAAATCTTCATTTGTCATTTAACATTATGGCAGTTGTTTCAAAATATTATGTCCATAAAAAACAAATATAAAATATGAATGAAAATTGCCAAAAATCATGAAATTAATTTAATTTTATTGTTTTTGCAAAAATATAGATAAACTAGTGAGTAACTTAAATTATTTATTTATTTCATCTACTTTAGAAAACAAAAACGTTTTACTGGTGATATGACTAGTAGCTGGTGTTGTGACTAGTAAAGTTTATTAGTACAAAAATATAAATTGCTTATCTATTATTTACTTTTGTTAGTATTTTACGTCACATAAAACCACTATTTGTGTAGATTTTTCATAATGGAGTAATACCCGAGAAATATTGCTTGGAGATATTTATAAATTAGGTACCAATTTTTTTCAGAATTGAAGAGTTGACTATTTTACCCGGAACTTCTGGTATGACGGGCAAAGGTCAATGTTTGTTATTGGTAAATAGTCCAGACAGATTCATCAAGTAGTACTTCCACTGCTCCGTCAACCCAAGAGCAACTAATGAACATGTTGGAAAAAGATCAAATATCTTTTCCAACTAATATTGTAGGACCGTCATCTCATTTTAGAGGACCATTAAAGTTAATAGAGGGCAAAAACAGGTAAAAAGAAAACCATAGGTTTGTTTGTTATCCTCTACTATAGTGCACACTAATTTGCACTTTTCATACTGGGGTATAATTATGTTGCACTTGCACTAATCACATAACATACGCCTCAGTGTCGAAAAGTGCAATTAGTGTACACTAGTGGACGGATAACAAACAGACTCCAAGTTAACAGAAATTTTCATTTGTCATTTAACATTATTGCGCTTGTTTTAACATATTATGACCATAAAAAACAAATATAAAATATGAATGAAAATTGCCAAAAATCATGAAATTAATTTAATTTTATTGTTTTTGCAGAAATATGGATAAACTAGTGAGTAACTTATTATTTATATTAATATTAAATTAATTATTTATTTCATCTATTTTAGAAAACGAAAACGATTTGCTGGTGATATGACTAGTAGCGACTTTGACACTCCTCGAAAACGAAGTAAAAACCTCAAAGTCATGAAAACGACAATTGCAACAAAACAAAGAAAAATTCATTATTTACAAGGCACTATAAGAAGGCTAAAGTCCAGGATCACAAAAAAGTTACATTTTGTAAGGATAATAATAGGGACTGGCATAAAAAATAAAATTGACTTAAAACTTTTGTGTTCTATTGTATAAACACATTTTTAAGCCCTTATACAGGGTATCCCACGTACGAGTTGCACCCCCTTTTATTGCACTTATTTTTAAAGATATCTCAACACACTTTCTGTTTTAAACCTTATCCTAAATATTTTTTTAAAGTGTTTCCACATATGTAGGTTTATTTATTTTTTTAGACTTCCTTGGATGGGCCTGCAGCAGATATTTTCAGCAGGATGTTAAAAGGTCCAACGACTCAAAAATATGATGCCCGCTTAAGGTCATTCGCTCTAACTCTGGCGTTTTATTCCCCGCGAGCATACACATTTGTGAGACAGACATTTAATAAGTCTTTACCACATTTAGCTACCATCTCCAAGTGGTATATGTCTGTTGACGGTAAACCAGGCTTTACTAAAGAAGCGTTAGTTGCGCTTAAGCTACGACGCTATAAGACCAATAAAACGTTGGTATGCAATTTGGTCATGGATGAAATGGCAATCAGGAAACGAATTGAGTGGAATGGTACCAGGTTTACTGGATATGTAGACCTTGGGGGAAATATCGACAGTGATGAGTTACCTGAAGCGAAAGAGGTTTTGGTATTTATGCTTGTGTGTTTAAATGAGGGTTGGAAATTGCCAGTTGGATATTTTTTGTCCAATGGGATATCAGCAACTGAGAAAGTTACTGTAGTCAATCGATGCTTGGAATTTTTAAGCGAATCGGGTGTAATAGTTACATCGTTAACTTTTGATGGTGCTGCCTCAAATGTCAGCATGGCTGAAAAGCTAGGTGCGGATTTTTCTGACCCGAAAAACCTCAAACCATATTTTAAGCATCCAATAACTCAGGACAATATATATATTTTTTATGACCCGTGTCATATGATAAAGTTAGTGCGAAACTGTTTTGCTTCTATGAAAACATTACAAAATGGGAACGCAGAAGAAATTAGTTGGGACTACATTACCAGATTAGATAACAAACAAAATTTGGAAGGTTTACACGCTGCTACCAAAATTCGTTTGAGGCATTTACAATGGGCTCGCGAAAAAATGAGGGTTCGGCTAGCAACTCAAACCTTAAGCAAAAGTGTTGCAGATGCTTTGGCTTTTTTATGCGATGATCTAAAAGATCCGGAATTTAGTGGGTCCTCTGCAACTGCCGAATTTATATTAATATTTAATAATTTATTCGATATATTTAATTCCCGAACGAGATTAGCGAAATATTTCTATAAAAGACCTTTGTCGAATGTTTCAGAGGCTGTAATTTTTAATTATTTAGATGAGGTCCAGAATTATATTTGGGGATTAAAACTTAATAATATATCAGTAATAAAGTCACAAAGAAAAACAGGCTTCTTAGGCTTTTTAATTTGCATTGCAAGTGTAAAAAAATGTATCAGACCTACGTGAAAGAAAAGCAGTTTTTAAAATATTTGACAACATATAGGCTGTCACAAGATCATTTGGAGCTCTTTTTTGGAGCAATTCGCAGTAAAGGGGGGTACAACAACAACCCTACTGCTAGACAATTTGAAGCCGCCTACAAACGTTTAATTGTTAAAAGTGAAATTTCCGCTCCTGATTCGGGAAATGTCATAAATTTATCAGAAATTTCAATTTTAACTTGTAGTTCGGGAAGTTTAACTAAGTTGGAAAATGGGGAAAATTTAGAACAGACCAAAGAAGTTGTTGACTTGGAAAATGAAATTGAAAAGAATATTGCAGATAATAAGTATTTTAATTCGTCTGTTTGGGATTTGACTGAATATGTGGAAGATGTAGTGGGGTATATATCTGGTTTTGTGGCAAAAAAAATGAAAGCATGCATTTCATGTTTGAAATGCTTGGAATTGCTAGATTCTCAAGTCACAAAATTCAAACAAGGAAAACTTATGGGAAGTTACAAAAAGCTTCTGCCTTTATAGTAGATATATGCAAAAATGCGGAAAAATTCTTTCGGTTTTTCATAAAAACAACAAATATATTTAATAAAAAAATAACAAAACTGAATGATATATTGGTTATAAATACTTTTAAAACCTTGCCATCTACTTTACTAGACTGGTTTGGTGACCATATATATGAAGATGACCCGATAAATTGCCATGGAACCGCATTAATAAAATTAGTATTAACAAATTATTTTAAAATTAGGATACATTATGAAACTTTTAAAAAGCTTGAATCTTCTCAAAAACCAAGAGTTAGAAGTTTACTTACAAAAGCTGTCTTATTTAGAAATG
>JAEQML010065168.1:0-21260 GCA_016904865.1 Pissodes strobi | reverse complement strand
GATTATTCCACTATCCTTTCTCCCTATATTCTTTATGGCAGTCTGCTTAGACTTAGAATATGCCCCCTTAATTTGGAACCAACTCTACGCTGACCATATTAAGAGTATTGAGCGTGTATAAAAGATTTTTTTTCATTACACATACTACCTCCTCGTCAGGGTATTCAATTCAGTGGTGGATTGCTCATATCTGCCTGTTAAGGTTTGCTTGTGTGCTCCATCCAAAATTACTCGCGGCTGTCAAATCTTTATTAAACCCTTTCAAAGTACCAATCAGGCGGTTCAAGTCAGAAATATTTCCTAATGTGCTAAAATAAGCTCATGTAAGTTCTTTTATATTCCATGTACAAAATGCATTAATGATAATATTAGTGACTAGGCGGAGCTTGCTATGGCACCTTTGATAACAGGAAAGTCCAATGAAATATGCAAGGCCGAACATGAAAAGTTGAATTCCATCAAAAATGTTGACAACTAATATTCATGGTTGAAACCATCGCTGACAATAAGATAGAAGGTCGACGTCTATCTACTTATAGCTCAAGGGCGATGAGCAGCACTAACTTCAAGTCATCCACATATAAACGCATGACGACTCAAAATACGATATTACATCGTTCATGAACAATAAGAAGAGCACTGGTTCAATGTGTGATCCCTGCAGGAATTTTCAGTATCACAGTTTAACAATATCTCAGTCTAAATCTATTCTTGTTGATTTTAAAGTAAATAAGTGATTTAAGTAAAGTTCTTAAACCAGTTAAAGGGGATATAAATATATGCCTGAGGCACTAGTCTCATGTTATTCCACTCATTTAAGATACAAGCCCTGTAAAATAATAAAAGAGTTGACCTTTTTTTGTTGCAAAAGATCCTGCGTAACTATAATAAGCAAGTCATCTTAATACTAAATTTAGCTCACAAAAGTAAAAATTTATTTTACTTCATGGAAACTTTAAGCAGCATATGCCATTTTCCCATACAAATGCGAATGGTTCTAGAAAATGATAACCCTAGAGGTGAACTGTTACTGGTGATACTTTGGATAATAATAAATCTAAACAAACTTCTACCGATTTATTCCAACTTCTTAATTTGTGTCTTTAAAACATACATGTTATTGATCTGGATGGCATATTTGCTCCAAAATAGGGAACTTAATGGCTTATGAAAACTACAATATATAACAAGTTGAGACTATTTAGCTGAACATTTATGTCACATATGATTTTTGTTTTTTAGCAATATTAGGCAAAAGGATGAAAATTTGGGAGAGGAGACTTATGAAAGATTTTAAAGTGGCTCCTGTGGCCATTGAAGAAAATGAGGACATATTTGCGCCACCACCAGAAGGGGAAACATCTCTAGCTAAGTAGGAACTTAATACAAATATCCAATATCTATTTATATGACTGTTATTATCTTCAATTTTGACTCACTCACAATTGAGCTTCTTGGGAATGCATATTTTACAAAAAAAAATACAAAAAAATAGTCAATTTGAAAAATGAACATACAAAGCGTTTGAAGATATAAAATGTTATTTTATGTCTGTCAGATTATTTGTGCTGGCCGATTATATAATATGAGACTTAATTCCTCTGTGCTATCCCATCAAAGGAATATTATGTTTCATATGAAAGTATTATCATTGACAAAATATCACTTGTCGAGAAAGTAGCCTTATTTATACATAGTTATCATATACACAATTATCATTACTTACAAATTTGCCTTAATCGTATTGCTTTGAAGGGAAACGTCTGTTTATATAATTTTATTGATTCTCTCTCATAATTCTAAATGCTTTCTAAATTTCAGCTTATACCTGATGAAATGTGACTTATTCCATAATGTTTATTATCTATTGAGCCAATACTTTCATTGCAGTCTCAAGTTCATCTTGAATGGCACGTTGGGCGCTAATTATGTAACACGATTTGTCAATTTCTCAACAGGTGATCCATATGCCAGGTTCAATCATCGGTTCTAATTTTATTTAAAGATATGGGTCTATGTGTTGTCGGTTAGGTGAAGGCGCCACTAAATTTTTAACTAAGAATATATTAGTGATTTTTACACTTTGAAATCAGGGCAGTAAGATTTAGAATCATACCCTAGACAAGAATATTAGGAAAATTAGAAATCAAAGGTATTTATTAAGAAAAGGTACGTTTGACACTAGATTACCAAAATAAACATCAGCATCCCAATTAAATTAATTATTTAAATATGAAAACTTTCACCAACACTTTAAAGGCAATTAATTCTATCTCAAATTAATTTGAAGTTATGGTATCGCCCATAGACTAATGAGAAGATTCTCTTATAATGTGTTTCATCTATATTATCAGACTATCAATTCAAAGCAGAATAAGATACTAAGTTTTAATCTATATCCTATAACATTATTATTGCCCAATTCCTATCTTGAAATGATTAAGTCAGTATGTGTAAGTATAGCCGGTAAATATCTACAGGTATAAACAAAGTGACTATTAATCAAACTTAATATAAATTAATCCCATGGCAGCGATAATATCACTAGACTAATAAACAGTTACTCAAGTATACGAAATCAATAAGATAATGTGGGAAGTATATAGATATATAGCCAGTAAGTATCTACGGGTAAACCGAAATAAACTCAGTTCGATTCCGGTATCAAAGCGAAAAATTTAAGTTGAAAATTGCAGTTATATAAAACAAATTACTGCCATGAGACTTACAGCCAATTGCAGAAAAATAAATCAATTAACTATCCTGGCATTAGCAAAATTAATTCTCTACTCGAGATAATATCAGGTAGGACAATGAAGAAATAAGTATATCTAAAGCATTTTGATAAGAGACAGAAATAGGTATGTTACACAATAATATATATCCTACAGATGATTATCAGTAAGTTTGATAAGCAAAAAAAAACGGTAAGTTCAGTCAACAAAACAAGAACTATCGATAATAGACAAGACATATGAAAGCAAAAGACCTACTGTCGTTTAACAGTGAGTTCATAAATCAAATCGGTAAATAATGATATTAGAGATAATAAAAGGACATTAATAAAAAAAAATAAATAGATCCTACTTGTATCTAGTAAATTAGCAGACACTGGCGTTTCCTGCGAAGGTACGTCTCTACCATGTGGTCGTATCACCTTGACAATAAGCCACTGTACAACTAAATGACACCGGGAACTCGCTAGGTCGGCATAGAAAGGCGGCTGGCAGACGTTCAGGCCCAAAGGGAGGAAATTCTATCCCACAGAAGGACCCTAGTTAAATTATAAACAATTGTAACAATCGAAAATAGAAGCACACATGTCCAACATACTTTTAAAAAAAGGGGTCACCACAGTATTCATCACACATCGCTTATAGGCGATTTTACATAATAATTCACAGCTAGCTCTTTTGCCAATTATTGCAACGGCACAATCAGGCGGTATGTAGATCTGATGGTCAAAAATAACAACGATAATTTTAGATGCTCAAAAATTGTCTGCTCGCCTTGAGTTTTCGACGAGCTGCCAATTCCCCCAAAAAAGAATATATACACACCGGGAGTAAGGTGACGAGAAGTAAGGTAGCGAGAAAGCGAGAGTATCGACAACACAAATCGACGAGTAAAAGGGAAAAATCGTACTACTGGATTTTGTAACATTGAAAACGTTACAGTTTAATTTTAATTATTACAATAAGTGTTGTATAGCCTTTCTATTCCAAGACGAATGAATATAACATCTACTCAAGCTCGAGCCAATAGATAGCTGCAGTGGGATTTAGTAGATGAAAACCTACGAGAAATATGTTCAAATCATTCGTTTTCATAAGATGGTCACTTGGACAATATGAATGTTAAAAGCACGGGTGTTATCCATATAAATTTCAAATAGGTAATTTGATGGTTGATATCGGGGAGGCTTAGCAGCCCCGTCTCCAGGGGTGAGGCGGCGAGGCGCCCGTTTTTATTTTTTCTATAAAGTTTTAATGTGATTATGTAACACGGTAAAAACTCTCGCAATGAATATGTAAAACGCTTCATTCGTATTATAAGCAGCTCATCGCGCGTTGTATGCAATAATAACCAACGCCTTAAAAATTAAACTCCACGATATACCTAACATAACGGTCTATTCGCAATTAGCATTAGCAGTTTAAATTCGCAGTGAATGAAAAATCGCATTAACAGTCGCAACTGCTAATGAAAAATCGCGACTTAGCACATCTTTAGGGACGGGCGACATGGCCCTAAAGCGATTCAGGACAATTTTTTCGGAAGTGACCGAAACGCAACCCGATTGATTGATCAATCACTGAACAGCATGTAGCACATATTGAGCGTGGAGCGAGCGCATGTTACATATACGTACTCGTGCGATTTTTCAGACCAAAAATTCGAACTCCGCGCTTCCAAATACCCCTCTCTACAGTACCCACATCAAAATTAATTTTTTTCGAAAATTATTTTTGAAAAATTTTTTTTCGCTTTCATTACAGAAACGGTTAGAGGGATCCACGTACATGTCACCCACGTACAAATATATATTTTTTTAAATCACATACAGGATGAAAACCACAAATTTTCCCAAAAAATCCCCTATTTTCGAAATATTTCGGTACAACAAACTCGTGCGATTTTTTAGATCAAAAATTCGAACTCCGCGCCCCCAAATACCCCTCTCTAGAGTACCCACATCAAAACTGATTTGTTTCGAATATTATTTTTGATTTTTTTTTTCGGTTTCATTACAGAAACGGTTAGAGGGATCCACGTACATGTCACCCATGAACAAATAAATTTATTTTAAATCACATATAGGGTGATTTTTCCCAAAAAATCCCCTATTTTCAAAATATTTCGGTACAGCAAACTCGTGCGATTTTTAGACCAAAAATTCGAACTCCGCGCCCCCAAATACCCCTGTCTAAAGTACCCACATCAAATTTTTTTTTCGAAAATTATTTTTGAATTTTTTTTTTCGTTTTCATTACAGAAACGGTCAGAGGGATCCACGTACATATCACCCACGTACAAATAAAAATTTTTAAATTACAAACAGGGTGTTAAAAATTGAAATTTTGCCAAAAAATCCTCTATTTTCGGAATATTTCGGTATAGCAAACTCGTGCGATTTTTTAGATCAAAAATTCGGACCCCCCTCTAGAGTACCTACATCAAAATTTATTTTTTTCGAAAATTATTTTTGAATTTTTTTTTCGCTTTCATTACAGAGACGGTTATAGGGATCCACGTACATGTCACCCACGTCTAAAATTTTTTTAAATCACATACAGGGTGTTAAAACCACAATTTTTCCCAAAAAAATCCCTATTTTCGAAATATTTCAGTACAGCAAACTCGTGCGATTTTTTAGACCAAAAATTTGAACTCCGCGCCCCCAAATATTCTCTCTAGAGTACCCACATTAAAAAAAAAATTTTTTCGAAAATTATTTTTGAAGTTTTTTTTTACTTTCATTAAAGAAACGGTCAGAGGGATCCACGTACATATCACCTACGTACAAATGAAATTTTTTAAATCACATACAGGGTGGTAAAAATAGAAATTTCCCAAAAAATCCCCTATTTTCGGAATATTGCGGTACAGCAAACTCGGGCGAGTTTTTAGATCAAAAAATCGAACTCCGCACCCCCAAATACCCCTCTCTAGAGTACCTACATCAAAATTTATTTTTTCGAAAATTATTTTTGAAATTTTTTTTTCGCTTTCATTACAGAAACGGTTAGAGGGATCTACGTACATGTCAATAACGTAGTATAATTTTTTTTAAATCATATTTATCCCAAAAAACCCTACTTTCGAAATATTTCGGTTCAGCAAACTTGTGCGATTTTTTAGACCAAAAATTCGAACTCTGTGCCCCCAAATACCCACCCTAAAGCACCCAATTCAAAATTATTTTTTTTAGAAAAATATTTGTCAAAATGTTTTTCCTGTTTTTTTTACCGAAACGATTAGAAGGATCCACTTACATATCACCAACGTACAAATAAAATTTTCAAAATCAATCAACAATACATTTTTAAACAACTTTTTTCGAAATATTTCGATACAAAAACTCATACAACCTTTTCAATGCGAAAATCGAACTCAACACACCCAACCCTTTGGCTTTGGAGCTACGACCGTTCTCGAATTTAAACGGCCGATTTCTCGAAAACTAAGTATATTGTTTTTTTTTCGTAAAGAACCTTTTTTGGCGGCCTTGAGGTCCTCTACCTACATGCCGAATTTCAAATCGATCGGTTCCAGGTAGGTTCCGGTTCCTATGGGACAAAATGAAGGCTAGGTCGATATAAAAATACGGTTTTTCCGTTTGCCGAAATTCTTCTTTTCTCTACCGGAACCTACCCGTTAAAAAACGTGTTTCGCGATTTCCCCCACTTCTCGATAAAAATTCGGGAAACGGGGGCGTGAGAAGTATCCACTAACCGGCCAACCCCGACTCCGCTGCGGAGTTTGGTCGAGGCAAAATTTCGCTCCGAGCTCCCGTTTAGCCAGAAATCGCGAAAAACCACGCGATTTCCATATAGCCCCCCAAAACCCCCCTTAAAATCGAGCCCCGTCATCCCCGATTTAATTCCAGGTAGCCTCCACGTGGTACATCTACCATGAAAATATAGATCCTGCAGGTCATCTCCTTATACCGGAAGCTACCGGTTAAAAAACCGCGCGGGCACCTATTCGCCTGATAGGTCATTATTGACTCCTTAACTGGTCTGTTGTAAGGGGCGGCCAAATCCTGCTCGCCTCGGGCGGCCTAAAGCCTGGAGACGGGGCTGGGCTTAGAATAATCTTGTCTGCCTTACTTATATTTTTCATAATAGTGTGAATTTTTAGATCAATGTTCTAAATTTTGTGTCAACTGTTTTATTTAAAAAACAAGAATCATGTCAAGGTTTAATTTTTTTGTAGATTAGAAAGGCAAGAGGATCCAGTATGAATCCGTACAGTTGCCCATATTTAACAAGAATCCCGACATTTTTTGAGTTCTACCTGTTAAGTATAATTATTACCAATCACTAGAGGTATTCTTCTTGAAATCGATAATAGGCCTAAGTTTTAGAAAAAGACCCTAACATTCCTGATTGAGAATATACTCCAATAATAGGAGTTCTAAAATCTGTGACTAGCTCTCTGCAAAGTAAATAAGATGTTGGTTTCGAAACCAGCAGACATTTGAAGCTTTAACAAGCATTTAATAACTTTAAACAAATCAGGTACCAAACTTATAGGTCCGTTCATAGCTGTTTACATCATTATAGTTTTCTTCTTTTTGTTTTGGATTTGACTTTTGTTTTCTTGTTAATGGAAACATTCCCATTTACAAGAGTTTATCAAATATAGAATTCGCATAATTATTGGTAAGTTTCTGAATTTAATCAAAAATATACTTACTAATTATTACATATTAATTGCATTCCTCGTTTACTCATTTTAACCAGGGTAAACTCTGTAGCTCTTAAAACTACTCAAGATAAATGTTAAAGAACTGTTTATACAACATTTGCAAATACAAGTTTTCATCGGCACCGCAGTCATGGTAGATATAAATTATTAATTTAAACTGAAGTGACACGGAATATTTTTTGTTCTAACGAAAATGGTACTTTCTTCGGGTTAGGAAAATAGTATCAAGAGGAGATAAAAAAATGTAAGATACTCATATGCTAAGGAAAATGAGAGAACGTTCGAATCGTTCATTCTTTCTTTTTTTCTCTTTCATTATAATATTTTGAAGCTTCTTTACACTGGAGATCAGCAAGTATTTCAAATAAATTTGCTAAAGAGTATAGTAAAAATTCAACACGAAAATATATTTTTTCAATTTTCCAGATATTTTATCGAAATAGAAGCCGAGATCAATATGTTTTTCAAATGAAATATATTTTTCTTTAGTTACTATTACTGATGATTGTTCGTTATTTTGGCATAATTTGTTAATAAGCAGATGGGAATCACAGTTTCTCAAATTATGTAATATTATAGGAATAAAATTGTTTTTTTTTTTGTAATTTAAATTACATATGGAATGTGCAAGACCTCTTATATCCAGTGATATGACAATGATCAGCAACTTTATTATTGTCAATATGTTTGTTACAAATATGACACCCATTAGTATAGTTCAATTCAGATAATTTGTTCAATTCTTTATACATTTTAAGTTATTTAATATAAAAATATAATCGCAGTTGGGTCTTCTGTATAGTTCAAATTTGGAAATACCATCATAAAAAGAGCATTTAATATAATATGCAAATGAATATGGAATGTTTTCTCATTTTTTAATCGTAAGATGAATTATTTAGATCCGTATCTAATCCGAAATGAGCATATACGATGAAAAAAACTTTATTAAAAAAGTCTGAGTTTGCATTCTTTGTATTATATTTAATGCTGATTTATTAAAACCGTAATTGCAGTAAATATTATTAAGATCACTTAGTGACACTATTATGTTCTCTAACACTCAACTATACCATCTGGAATATCTAAGTCATCCAGGTAATATTTACCTTAGTGGAGCAGCTAAATTAGAATTACCACAAAATAGGTACATACGGATATTATATGTGCCATTAGAATTTGTGTCAGATTTCACAAAGCTATCTGTTAACACTTTAATACGGGAATTTGCCTCAACCACAAAGATGAGCTTCAAATTTGTTATGTTTTCGTTTCTTGCGGGCTAAAGAAACAGACTGATAAAGGAACTCGGGCAAAAAGCCTCCTTGCGCGTTTTTCTAGCCGATATCTCGGGCTGAATCTGTGATTTTTGAATATCTGTGTAAATAGTTTAATAAATTAACGTCTCAGGAGACGGAACCCCGGCTATTGCCCATGTAATGGGTGAAAACACGGAAGATGAGGACTCGTGGTCCAATATATCAATGGAGTCAAACTCTGACCGTATAAAGCTCACAGAGGAGAGCATATCTAAAATTAAATTTCGCAGCAACAGCTATTCTGAAATCTGCGTGCAATGCCGCTTAGATTGCGAAAAATTGCGAGACATTAACGAATTGGGCACAAACGACGTCCTAAAACTTACCACCAAGATTCGTCAACATTTTAGAGATACCCACCCTACAAGAATTAAGCGCCAAATAACATCCAAGATTGATACGGGTAAAAAGAAGGCCAGCCCTACAATCATACATGTGCCAAAAAACCTTCAAGCGCAAAAAAACGATACACACACGGCAAAAACGCCAAAACCGACTACGACGACCGAAAGCCAAGAAGGCGATCCCAGCACCTTTCAAAAGGAATTTCACGACTTTCACCCCCGACATGGGCCAACCCCCTGTAGCGACTAAAAACAAATTTTAGCCGCTGCAAGACATGGAAACAGAGGAAGATGACACGCAAAGTAACGTATCAACCTCTGCCTCTGTAAGCCAAAAACGCAAAGCGAATGCCAATAACAAGGGCAAACAACCCCCTAAGCCCAAGAATCAAGCGCCCCCGCCGGTGGTAATAAAGGGCAGGCCCTCGGACCACAAACAGCTCCGAGAAGACTTAAAAGGCCTACGAATTACTAGGTACCAGCTCAAGTACACAAAAAATTCGGTTATTGTGTACTGTGAGAGCATCAATGACATGCACTCCCTTAAACGTACACTAGACAACGAGAAGACCGAATACCACACGTATGCCGAAAGTCAAGAAAAGACTAGGGCATTTGTCATCAGAGGATTAGACGGTGGCGACTTACCTAAGGAAATAATTGATGCCCTTAGCGATGAATACGACGTTAAACCTAAAAATGTATATGAAATGAAGAAGACTAGAGTGCCAATGTACCTACCTAGTCGTATTAGCAGCAAATTATACCCTACGAAGACTCAACCAAGAGATTAAAACTATCATGTGCGTAAGAGTCTCTTGGAAAGCAAGACGATCAGGCAAATTAGTCTTACAATGCAAGCAATGCCAGCAATTTGGCCATGCCAAAACCTACTGCAACCGCAGAACGGCATGCAGTAAATGTGCAGGGCCCCACGAAATTATCACCTGTAATGCAGATTACCAAAAATGCGTTAACTGTCGCGGCCCGCACAGATCAATAGACGAGGAATGCCCCGTCTATTTATATAAACTGAATATCATCCAGTCAACAGGAGCCAAGCAAGCGCCAAAGCAGGTGTATCGGCCAGCACCACCCTCGGCCAACCCTGCTTGGCAAAACAAGGCGCACCAGCTTGCAGACGGCCATTCGGGCCAAGGCCTAAGCAATGGCCACCGAGATGACTACCAGAGACAGTTCCCCTCAATCCCAGGCAGACAAGAACAGACCCGAGAAATGCAAACAGCACCAAACAGCACTGTAAAGGTTAGTGGTACTGCGCGCGACAATAATATGCAATCAAACATAACAAGTACTATGTCCAACTTAAACAATGTTGTTGCTAAAATCAAGTGTCGCGGCAATAAAGCTGAAATTATTCAGGCCTCGATACGATTCTTTTCGTTCGAATACGCAAAATTTAATGTATAATGTTATACGTAGCCTGCTGGAATTGTCACGGTATCAGGTCCAAATTGGGAGAGTTCCGTAATTTTGTGCATACATCCAATTTTCAAGTTGTTTTTCTCGTAGAAACATATTTAGTTCCCAATTTTACACTTAAGATTGGGAACTATAATGTGGAGAGATCTGATAGGCCCTATCGACGCGGCGGGGGCGTGGCCTGCTTCATACATAGGTCACTCTCCTATAAAAGAATTTGCAATTTGCCAACGGCAATAGAACACTTCTGTATTGAGACCGAGAACGGTCTACGTATGAGCGGCGGTTATGCACCCCCGCGTCTCCGCCTCACGGCAAACGACCTCTTTGCTTTATTACCGCATCCTTGCTAATTGGTGACCTCAACGCTTCCCACGAAGAATGGGGGGTACTTCCAATGGCAGGGGTAGATTATTAAAGGGGATAATCGAAAATAACTTGGAAATGTCCTATCACCGTACACCTAATCCAACGTATCTACATAACGCCTCGTTCCTGGACATCGCTATCACTCGGGGCATAATTAGGACAACGCAGCTGCGAGAGATTAATGCCTTGAATTCGGACCACGTCCCAATCGAGATTGGCCTGCCCTGCAGGATTCCGACAACGGAAAGCACTGTCATTTCGTACAGAAATATCGATTGGAGGGCATTTCGAGCAAGACTTAATGAACTCACAGTTGTCCCTGAGCAGATTGAAACGTTTCAGGAACTAGAAAACGAGGTAGCCAAACTAACTTCAAATATCCAACGCATCCGCGATGCCATGTGTCCTAGAGTCACAGTTCGCCCTAGAACAGAATCCCTACCCGATCCAATCCTAAATCTCATCACCTTTCGAAACAGATTTCGAAGGAGATGGCAGAGAAATCGGACTAGAGAGGGAGCCGCACGTATTAATACACTGACGGATGAGATCAGGGTTAAAATACGCGATCATAGAAACCAAGCATGGTTGGACTTCATAAACGGTGTAAGCAGGAGAGATGGCTCGCTGTGGAAGCTGGCCAGGAGAGTCCGTGGAAGCTTCACGCCAATACCTGAAATAAAGCATCGTGGCTTAGATCACATTGACGATTTAGGTTACTTGGGGGGCGTCTACAGCGACTTGCCCGATACTTCGCCTGAACAACAGCGTTACACCAGTGTGATAAACATCTTTCGCCAACGAAAGTATCCTATTCCTCCGGAGGTGTATGACAGACTGAGAACTACCCCAGCGGAAATCCGCAAAGCACTCTGTTATCTCCCGAGAAACAAAGCGCCCGGTCCGGACAACATTCCGAATATTATCTTAAAAAATTTACCTAGAAAAACCCTCATCCATTATATGCACATTATTAATCCGATCATCCGGCTACAACACTTTCCTAAACCCTGGAAGGTAGCGTGCGTGGTACATTTCTTGAAACCGGGTAAAGACCCGACCCTCCCTGCCTCGTATCGTCCGATATCGTTACTGAACACCCTCGGAAAAGTGGCCGAGAGGCTGATCTTTCCGAGGCTGAACAGGGTAACAGAAGAACTACAAACCCTACCACAGGAGCAGTTCGGTTTTCGCGGAGGGCACGGTACTACCATGCTCGCCGCGAAAATTGCATCCGACATACACGAAGGCTTCAATAAGCGTCAATCCACTGCTCTACTACTTCTTGATATCGAGAAAGCGTTCGACAGGGTATGGCACGACGGGCTCCTGTATAAACTCCTGGTTAAATACGGTATGCCCTTGTATTGGACAGCCCTAGTAGAGTCATACCTTGCCGGACGCACCTTCGCTACAAGAATCGGTAACCAAATCTCTGCCAGCAGACGCCTGCTAGCAGGAGTACCACAGGGTGCGGTACTTTCGCCGCTACTCTTCAATCTTTATATAGCAGATATCCCGTCACATCCTAATACCCATAAGGCCCTCTTCGCTGACGATACAGCGATTTATTCCCTGGATCCTATAGCAGAGGTGGCTAAACATAACCTGCAAGAACACATGAATGTGTTAGTCCCTTATTATGAGCGATGGAAAGTAACACTCAATGCGTCTAAAACTGAGATGCTAATAATCACCAGAAAGCGCAAGAACGTGGACGTTACACCTCCCATAATAGGAAATACTGCAGTTCAGGCTAAAACTAAAGCCAAATATCTCGGCATTATATTTGACGATAAGATGAACTTCAGCAAGCACATTGAATCTATAATCGCCAGAAATGCGATCATAAAAAAGAGCCTTTGCACCCTAATTACTGCTAGATCATACCTAAGCCCGGCTAGTAAATTAAACATTTATAAATCTATTATTCGACCCGCATTGTTCTACGGCGCACCGGTTTGGTGCTCGGTGGCGAAAACTCACATGAAAAGGCTGCAAATAGTGCAAAATCACTACTTACGCGCGGCGTTCTCGCTAACCCTGAATGATCGCGTTAGGGTTGAAGATCTGCATGCCTGGGCTAGAGTTGAATACGTCGAGGAGTACATCGACAACCAGGCATGCAGATTCTTCGAGTATCAAATACGTGGATCACCGTTTACCGAACATTTAACCGACATCAGATACAGCCCCGAGCATCGAACCACTTACGGCACTATATATCGGGAAATCTCGCTTTATTATAAGCAACTTATGACCCCATAAAGTCATAACCTAATGACAATGTACTTGCCGAAGATCAACTTATTATCCCATCTAAATAACTTTCTTAACTGAAATTTTAGAAATCTGCATATGAGAAGTATCAGGAGAGCAGGAATAATACATCGCCAAGTATGGCAGTAAGTATGACTTGCTTGCTTCCCGATTGACCCGCCTACCGTGTTCGGACATGGGGGCGGGGCTTGTTAAAGGCGCTACAACGCCTATAAATATGCTCACGGCAAATTTTCTGCCATCACTTTACTTCAAGCCACCGAAGCATCCTTGACTCCGTAGCCGGACTCGTGGTGTCCGGCCAAGGCGCCTTGATATAGTGACAATCGTACTTGAATAGACTTAGCTCTCTAAGTCCCCAACGTTTATGTCTACTCTTTGTTTCAGGATTATATGTTGTACATATGTAAATAGTAGCATTCTGTTCTCCTGCTCATTGAGCAGTTTAAGCAGGGTTTTTGAATAGTTTTCCCTGCATAATAACCAGGCAAAAGTATAACCAACTATCAGTATTTGCTCAACAACCAAACTAGTAGCTTTGCTTTTAATAACAACATTGGCTTTGAAGGGATTACCCAAGTAAAGCTCAGTACACCAACGCAATACCACATACCTTAGTATACAAGTTAGAATAACATCTGCATCCCCCTAAGGGATCCTGCAGGTGAGGGCCACTGCGATGTAGGAACAACGCTAGGCATAACCTCGGGTGCAATAATTCTAAACTAGCACTAAGTATGTAAAACAAATAAGGTAATATTTAACAATAAAATCATTGAATTGAAAATCAAATTTGTTGATTATAAGCAAGTGTTCCATTTTCAAAAATATTTTCTTTATCAATTAATTTGCAATGTTAAGTAATGGAATATTAAAATGTCGCTGTATGTGTCGCTACGAGAATTTACTGGCAATATCATTACAGTGTATTAGAATGGAAAACGCGGTAGTGCCTAATGTTAACAGAATAAGAATAAAAATTATAGATTTGCAGACTAGTTCAAATGATTTTTAAGTAATAACCCTACGCTAATAAGATTTCATAGGTGGGCCGATGACGTCTACAAAAGCCAGAAATGATATAGCAACATGTTTACCCAACGTTTTATCAATGACGAAAGTTTCATGCAAATGTTTTTTTATTGATGTTCCGTTCGAGGGATAGCATTGGGGACATTAAGTTTGCCCAATTTATTGTTTCCATATATGTGTTGTTTCTATAGTATTTTAAGCAAACATTTAAACTTATCTATAAACTTATATAATTGCAGGTTCAGAAGAATCGCCAAAATGGCAGCACTACATTCTACTTTAAATAAATGGCAACAAGTTGTTAGGGGTGTCTGTATTGCGTAAGTATACACTTTTGCTAAAAAAGTCCAAAGAGTTTTAGAAGAAATACCGAAATCCTATATATTTGGCCCTTCGTCATCCATCGTTTAAACTTTTAAAGTTTTTTAGATCAGTTATAAAACTACAATGTATCGTACTCAAAAATCGATTAAAAGTAAATTCATATATATTTCAGAGCCATGTTTTAACTAGAAACTTACCTTCATTGCCGGTCTCTTGAAAATATATTGCACTTTTAAATAGATATTTACGATACAAGAGGAGTAAAGGCATTATCAACATACGGATGTGAAAGATGCTCTACGAGCATTACACACGCGTGTATAGTCAAATTGCACAACATTTAAAAAAGTAATAATCATCTTATGATTTTCACTATTTTTATGACAAGTACAAAATTGAAACCAACAAAATTGGAACCAACAATCCAGTCTAAAAATAATAGTTAGAAGTTTTAAAAATTTGTGTATAGCAATATCTAATCAATAGCGATGTTAATTTGATAATAATCAACAATTTGTTGCTGCGAAGAAAGACACAAAATAATTATACAAACTGGTTAGTCGAATAATTATAAAACGAAGAAAAAAGAAACTAGAATGTTATAAACCCGTATCACCCCGTAGAACATGGAAACATCGGAAAAGATGTGTACATCTGATCACTTGCTTATTACCTTGAAAAAATTATAAGCAAACGTAGTTGAATGCGGTCTACTGCTGCTCTTCACCTCTTTGGACTATGAAAAAACATTTGACTTTATAGAGCATTGGGCAATAATGAATAGATAACGTACACGCACAATAAAAACTAAATTACACCTACATATAAATATATACTGGTATCAATAACGAACGGCTTTCCCGCTGTAGATTTGCAGATGATATAGTTTTGCTTGCAGAAAATGAAGAGTACCTTAAGAAAATGTTATTGAGATTAGATGAAAGCTCAAAAGCTATTGAACTGAAAATGAAATAACAAAAATAATGTGTCATCAGCAAATACAAAAAAGAGTCAAAGAAATATGGAATATTATATAAATTTAGACAAACTAGAGGAAATTAGAAAATGCAACAAAAGCATCGTCATAGAATGAAGGAAACGGTTAGAATGCAGCAAATTTAGCAAGCTAGGCTATATTTGGATTTGGATAAGGAACACCAATGCGTGAGACCAGTACTAACGTATGCAGTTCACAGGATTATCCTCAATACTTGGCGTAACAGAGGCCTGTGAGATAAGATAAATGAAAAGCAGATCGCAAATAGACGGTTCTAATACCAAGACCTAACTTACTAGTGTTCCGTAGAGCCCAATAAATTAATTAGCGTATACAATTTCCGCACTATGTTCTCTTTTACAAGTTGTTTTATTATTAGATTAACTCAAACGGCTTAGTACTCTTGAGCCTTTTTTCTTATTCGGTGTTTTCTAGCTGGAGCTGGATGGCCTCATCATTCACATGTTGAAGAAATCTTTGTCCTTAACTTCTGGTGAACTTGGTAATACTTTCTTTGACATACTCCATTCCTAGATCGCGGTGAAAATTGCGGCAATACAGGGTTAAATCTACGATGATATGTAGAGCTGGTTGTCCTAGGTCCAGATTGGTTTTAGGGTTCGCCTATATTGAAGCAGTTTGAGTAAAGTTCACAACAAAGAGTTTAAACTTCTTGCTAGCAGCCAGTATTTTTTTTTCTATTTTATTTTATCTTCTCATTTCTACTTGACGGGTAGTCTCCAGCGGAGTCTCCAGCGTACTTTCTGTTGATTTTCAAATGGGATCTGAGCTTCATTTATCCTAATTGGAATGTATTGCTTCCGTTTATTTGCAAAGTTGGAGTGAATGTACTTGAATGTACTTATTTTAATTAAATTTAATACGCCATCTTTTAGTCCCGGAATGAATCTAATTGATGGATATTTGGATTACTCAGGCAGCTTCCTTCTCACATCTTCCTCTACCATCTTTTTTGACGACAGATAAACGTAGTGAAAGCGTTACGTTTATCCCTATTTCTGTCCCTCAGCACAAAAATATATTATTTCTGTCATGGTTACTAAACTTGTAGATCTAATTTTTTGCAATACTCGATTAATTTTCCTGCCATGTATCACCAACCTTTTATGTCATGTGCAAATATTACCTAATCGTCTGCATAGTGTAACGCGTGATTTTTCAAGAAGGCATTAGTGAGAATTACAAATTTTTGGAACCTAAAATACTATAAAGCAACAAAAAATACCATCCATCCAAAGCTAACTAATTTAAAAAACTAAACGATTTCAACTGAAAGTAATATTGCAATCTTGAAACACTTTTTGCTACAGTCTAATTTAAACAGAAAAACATTTTGCTTTCTAGATACATCTCGTATCCAGGCTATATAAACCACCCTAAAAAAACAAACTTATTTAGACATACCAGAGAAGCGACAACTTAAATCTCGCCCAAAAATTTGGAGTGGGAGGTAAACCGGCCAACTGTCATCTCCACGTGCTTGTCAGTTTAGTTTAGTCCGAGATTTGTTTAGTACAGTCGTCGACGACAACATTTTTGCGTGAACGCCAGCGTCTTTTGGTTTGTTTGTGTGTTAATTATTATTGAAGTGACTTCTTCAGCGAGGGTAAAGTCGGAAAAAATGAAACGCTTATCAAAGTGAAACGCCCCTTTAATTAAGCATGTTGCAGTATAGCAGTATAGACGGCTGAAATTTTCAGGACATGTATGTGAAATGAGGATCCTGAACGAAAATTGGACCCCGTAAACCACCCCCCCCCCCCCCCACCACCACCTTCGGCCAGGAGAGGAACGAGAAGAAAAAACTAAAATAATTAATTTCGAAAGAACGAGAAGGGTTACGGGGTCGAAATTTTTATGGTAGGTGCGCCTCATGGGTGCTACCTTTGAACAGGGGGGGACCGGGGCTCTAATTTAATGGGGATTTTGGGGAAAAGAAAAAAGGATTTTGCCGATATCTCTGCAACGGAGCCTCGAACCATCAGTGGGGGTCGGAATTATAATCCCACCTCTCACTATAAACAAAAATTTTTGAAAAAATGAAAAAAAATTGAAAAAAATGTAAAAAAAATTCTGAAAGTTAATACAAGTATTATAAAACGAAATAAGAAAAAATAATAATATTAAAAAAAAATTAGAGAAACGCGGTTTTCGGCAAAAAAAAAACGACCAATCGGTATTCTACTATCGATTAGCATTCCTAGCAATATGTAAATTCGATTGTTTAAAAATTGTTAATATTCTCAATAAATTGGTAAATTTGTAACGATTAATCGGTAGGCTGTTATCGCATAACGTTCTTAGCAAAATGTCCATTTGATTGTTTATAAATGTTAAATTGATAGTGCGCTGGAATGTTCAATATATAAATTTTCTAATTATTATTAAAATAAAATGTGCTCTTTGGAAAATTGTTCTTTTATTGATGTTATTAGATATACAGAAACAGCTCACTAATCCAAACTCTAAAAGACATTGGGATGAACACATTGTAGGTAAAAAGTTCTCGATAATTAAAGTAAATAAACAACGATCACGCCAATATTCGGATTTTCGCACCTAAACATATGGCCTGGGTATGGGTAGTTTCAGTATATTTATTAGAAAAAGTGTTTTATTTTGACCAAAAAAACAACCACTTCTTCAAATATTAATTTCAAAACAATTAAATCATTAGGTTCACATAATTTAGCATAATATACAGTAACTTAAAAAGTATCCGTACAAGTCACTATGTGTTTTCCGGATAAAGTATCCAACTTTATACTATATTATGGTGTATGAAATAGTTTTTGGACATCATAAACGGTGAACCCTATGGAGGATTTTGGGCTGCCTGTATATCTTTTGGCGTTTATAATTATTTCATATTGTGACATTTCAAATAACTGAAGCAAAATAAGGTTTTAAAAAAATTATGTGCCTCACCTTTATAAGCACACAACTGAAGTGAAACTTTTAAGTGATATTAGGAATTTAGTTTTTATTTTTTTAAGCTTTTTCTTTCTCAACTTTTGCTCCTGGCTACGACACTTCTTTTTTTCATTTTTTTTTCGCCTTTTTTCATCAAAAACCACGTTTCTCTAACTTTTTTTTTATTATTCCGTTTTATAATACTTTTGTTCACTTTCCGAACAATTTTTTCCATTTTAATTATTTTTTATATTATTTGGGTTTATAATAATTTTATTAACTTTCCGTGCATTCTTTTACGCTTTTTTCAATGTTTTCGCATTTTTTTAATTTTTTTTTTTTTTGTCATAAAGCAATTTTTTTTTCTCCCCATTTTTGCCATCCCCTACCTCGCAGCTAAACTGCTTCGCCTTTTTTTCGCCTAAAACCGCGTTTCTAATTTTTTAATTATTTTTTCTTATTTCGTTTTATAATACTTTAATTAAATTTCCGAACAACTGTTTAAGTTTTTTTATCAATTTTTTACTATTTTTTAGAAAATATTGGTGTACACGGGGAGTTGGGGGGTATAATTTCCCCCCCCCCCCCCTACTGAGGTCATCGCTTGTCAGTTTTTCGATCCGAGGCTCCATTGCAGAGACATCGGCAAACAACGGTTTTTTCCCCGAAATCCCTCCTTGAATTAGAACCCCGGTTCCCCCATATGTTCAAAGGCAGTCCCCCATGAGGCGCACCTACCATACAACCCATACTACCCATACGACCCCGTAGTTCTTCCCGTTTTCCCAATATTAATTATTTTAGTTCTTCTCCCTCTCCTGGCGGAACGAGGGGGTACAGAGTCAAATTTTCGATCCTCATTTTATCCCTGCTACTTGTTCTCAAAATTTTAGCCTTCTAGCTATACTGGAACATGCTTAATTAAAGGGGCGTTTCTCTTTAATTTCCGTTTCACTTTGATAAGCTTACATTTTTTCTGACTACCGTGGCTAAAGAAGTTTCACTTAAAAAAAAAGTCGTGAGTAGCACAGTACACGTGATAGAAGCGGAAACTTCTTTATTGAGTCTCAACTTACTTTACTTATTTGAGCCGATTCCGATACGTTATAATCAATTTTAATAGATTTGATTAGTCGTCTAATCAACTTTTGGTTAGTTTCACTTAGTCTTAACTTATTTTACTAATTTGAGCGGGTTCCGATACGTTATAATCACTTTTCAGATTTGGTTAGTCGTCTAATCAACTTTTGGTTAGTTTCACTTAGTATTAACTTATTTTACTAATTTGAGCGGGTTCCGCTACGTTATAATCACTTTTAAGATTTGGTTAGTCGTCTAATCAACTTTTGGTTAGTTTCACTTAGTCTTAACTAATTTTACTAATTTGAGCGGGTTCCGATACGTTATAATCAATTTTAAGATTTGGTTAGTCGTCTAATCAACTTTTGGTTAGTTTCACTTAGTCTTAACTTATTTTACCAATTTGAGCGGGTTCCGATACGTTATAATCAATTTTAATAGATTAAGTTAGTTTTGGTTAGTCGTCGAATCAACTTTGGGTTAGTTTCACTTAGTCTCGACTTACTTTAGTCATTTGGACGGGTTCCGGACGGTACAATCAATTTTAATAGGGTTGGTTAGTTTGGGTTATTCGCCCAATCGACTTTTGTTTAGTTTCACGTATTCTCAACTTATTTTAGTCATTTGAAGAGTTTCCGATACGTTATATTCAATTTTAATAGATTTGATTAGTTTTGGTTAGTCGTCGATTCAACTTTCGGTTAGTTTCACTTATTCTCAACTTATTTTAGTCATTTGAAGCGGTTCCGATACGTTATAATCAATTTTAATAGATTTGGTTAATTTGGGTTAGCCGTCCAATCAACTTTCGGTTAGTTGCACTTAGTTTCAACTTATTTTAGTCATTTGAAACGGTTCCGATAGGTTATAATCAATTTTAATAGATTTGGATAGTTTGGGTTAGCCGTCCACTTTGGGTTAGTTTTACTTAGTCTCAACTTATTTTACTTATTTGAGCCGGTTCCGATACGCTATAAGCAATATTAGTAGATTTGGTTAGTTTGGGTTAGTCGTCCAACCAACGATACGAAAGTTTCGTAACGCGAGACGAAAACATAAACCATGTCGTGATGCGACCTTGAAAAATCACTCTAATGAAACCAAAGAAGTATTCACTTCAAAATGGTTAGAACGCGACAAATCAGTAAACTCTGAGTTAAACCGTTAAATCCTAAAAGATAACTACTATTCATAATACGTTTCTAAAAAAGTACATAATAAACATGTAATTAATTACATATTTTATCGGTGTATAGAATTTCTTTATCTTCATTACATTTCTCTCAGTGTATTAAACCGGTCATCTATCACATATGACAAATTGAACTTGGCTCTCCAACTTCAAAGGTGCCGACGGCTATTGTCGCTTCTCTGCGGTTGTTATTCTCGGCTTATACTCTCATGTCATTGCAGTTCATTCCAGAAAGTGCCAATTCAATCTGTTAGTTTTTAAGATTTTTACCTTCCATTACAGATCTCAGATTGGTCGATGTCATAGCAGAGATTCTTTGAAGAAGCAGCAGAACTTGCAAAAAGCGATGGACGAGGCTAAAAAATTTGCACTAAAGAGTCCAGACCCATCGAGAGCAGGAACTCCATTAGTATTACCTGATTATACTGGAGAAGGAATAGTTAAACTGATCAAAGGTGATATTTCTCCATATGGTAAGTTTGTCTCCCAATAAGATATTACCTCTAATATGT
>JAEQML010065167.1:0-21262 GCA_016904865.1 Pissodes strobi | reverse complement strand
GGGACAATAATTGTTAGTTGCCTATCGAGGGATGTAAAAAATTAAAGGGATACTCTTGGAGTGTTGCCAGATGTACATGTTCTCTAGCGATCTTCGTGCGATTTTGATGTGTCTGCGGTCCAAGCCAACAAGAAACAACACAATTGTGTGATGTTAAACAACTGTGTTTCACTTTTGCTTTAAAAATACGCAGGCAAGATGTTTTAGTGGTTGCTTATGTTCCCTAACTTTGGCAACACAGCTCGAGTTGCTTCGCAAGTGTTCCAACAAGCACAGAGGCTCTGGGCTAAAGGTGCGTTTAAGCCTGAATTATCGCGAATCCATGCGTTTAGCGGTTTTGATGACAGGGGTTTACAGTGGCCGCCGGCCGGAACGAAGTAGTTTCTGTTGTTTGGTCATTGTCAATAATGGTTTTATCGTCGGGTTTCTTTGCCCTGCCATCAATACATAATACCAGCCTTAGGTACGTTTTATTGCATATTGAGGATGTTATTAAATTTCGGGCCAACCAGCTTGTGATATTATACGTGTGTCGCAGGACAATGTAAAGATGGCATGTGGGTCGATTTTTTTCTGGCCCTTTAACATTGAACTTTGCGTTCTAGGTGGACGAGTTGGCTTGGCCTCGTTCTCTTTCTTGGTAAATCATCCAAAGAGGAAGTAGTGATAAAAGGCCTGATAAAAAGTTTAAGAGTTTCTAATTCGCCCTAAGGGGGGCAATACTTATTTCGGGCTAAGAAGTGGACTAGGTTGCCATAGTAAATTATTTGACTGTGGATTGGTTATATTTTGCCTGAAGTCAAGATTTCTTTTGGTAACTGGCCATGTGCGGTGAATTCCGGAACAAAGTACGCCGTTTCATCCCTCCAAGAATACCTAGAGGTATAACTGTTCTCAGAGGGTATTGAATCTACTATATTGTATGTATGTGTATGTATGGTATTGAATCTACTACACAATACTGCTATCCAGAAATGTTACTTTTGAAAATTTAACAATTCTTGCACTTATATCATGCAATATCATCAAACTTAAGATGACTTGGGCCTGGAACAGGCATAGCATGACTTTAATAATTATACTCATCACTTTTACAAGAAGTAATATTCTGGTGAAATCAAACGCATTGAATAATAGTTCATGATACCGTCCTCGGTATCATGTTGCAGTCGAGCACTCATAGCTTATTCTTTTGCCTTTATGGGCACTCGTAGTGTATAATAGGATATAGGTTGTATAATGGTTGCATATAATTTTTGAGAAATTTCGTGTCTACTTTGAATTTTGCTTACAAGAACTTGTTAAGTACTACTCAAGCTTAGTCAATTTAGATTTAATATTAATTGCATAAATGGACAGCTTTGTTCTTGCCTGGGGGTCTAACTGTAAAAAATTAAAATAAAACAGCGGATATATTATTGTTTAGTTTTTTATGTCTAGCACCTATAGGGTGATATGATATTGGCTATCTTATGACCTTCGTCATTTTTGCAAGACGGCTAAATTTCTATGGGGGGTCTTATTATTATTTTTAAAAAATCTCTGTGGGGAGAGTATTCCAAAAGAGGAAGCTGCCTGAAACTGCAGTAAGAGAATGCATACTTAGAGCTTGTTCTCTTTCAGGGTTTTTAGCTGGAGCTATTTTTGTACAAGTTATTTGCATATGGAGCAAGTTATTTTTGTTTGGAGCAAGTTTTGCTTGAAGCGCGATTAAGTAGCTAGCCAAATAGCTACCAGTCAGTACAGTTGGTTGTGTTTTATTGGTACCGACTGCAACCATAGAGGTAGGGGCATTACCTCAAATGCCACTGAGAGGTTATGGGTCGCAAGGCGCGTAGCAGCGGCCTACGTGCAGGAGGCCGGAGGTGATATCGGCGAAGACCAGTAAAGATAAGTTTAGGTTACATTTGTGATCTTTCTACATAATGTTATTGGCGTGTTATTAGTATTTTCCAGCATTGTATCATAATACGTGTTTTAGTTTTTCTGCGTGGTGTGGATCCATTAATGCTCATAGCTTTTTTATATATTACATTTCTTTATTCTTACAATTTGATTTATATTGTATTAAATGATCAACATTGTCGTTCTGATTTATTGACTATCAGGTTATAATAATTTTATATAACGGTATTTCATAATCTGAATCATTAAGCTCTATTTATGTACAACTGCGAGACGTATACCATGGTAAACGCCCAACGAAGTTTAGTAGTAATAAGTATTATCCTGATGACTGTTATTACTAGTATGATGAGGCGATAGATGCCTTATGTATATTGCGGTTATAATTAATTTGTTGAAATTGGTCTTTGATCTTTTTTATTCTTTTGGTATATATTATTACTTCCGTTATAACTAAAGGTGCCTAACGATTGTTCGATCATTCTTATCTATTTCACTTCCATTATAACTCAATTTAAGTAAAATTACAGGTTGTATGTATACTCAACTGGTCTAGTTCTATAGCTATGAGCATATAGGTTATTACTTGATTCTTTTACATTTTATTTTTATATATTTATATCATTCTGGTTATTGAAAGAAATAGAACAACACGTTAACGTCAAACCTAATGAGCGCCAATAAACTTAAACCTGCACGAACGTACCCTCTTTTATTTGCTCTGTAGTGCTCAACCAAACAAGTGACCTTGATAGACGTTTGATTTTGAATCGCCTTTAAAGATTCTTAAGACCGAGGATGATCTACTGGGGGTCTGCGGATTTAGTTATTTCAAACTGGTGGCGTCCTGGTCAAGAGTAAATAATTGACCCACTCCCACGCCGACGAGCAAGTCGGAGCACACATGTTGCGTTGGCCGCATCCTTAAGGGTAGGTACCATCTTATTTATTATATATTGCTAACACATTTAAAAGGGTTTTACGCGCAACAATCTGCAATTTCTATTCTAATTTCATTTATTTCAAGCATTGTAACTCTGCTCTTTTTACTGTCATGCTGTACCTACTTCTTATGTGTCAGATTGCATGTACTGTATACCTTTTAACTAACGACTTTATTTACCTATATTACTTAAATCGATAGAACTTAATTGCATTTTGTATTAAGTATAGAGAGATATGCTTTTTCCGTAAGACTGAACAGCAGTAGATGACCGAGAATCTAATATTTGTGTCGACGTCTAGCTTTAAGGTAAACGTTTTCCACTACCAGTTGAATAAAGTAAAACGTTCGAACCTTATATAGAATTTTCCGTTAAATCAAACGCGATTGGCCAGCCCCAATGCGTAGTCTATCTTGTTTCGCATTGGCCAATCGTTGGCAATTTTTGATTTATTCGATAGCGTCGCACATAGACGAAATTATACACCTTCTTCATTTTATTGGTTTCCAGGAAGCTTTAATGCTTTAAGTTCAGCAAAAACTTCTACAAATTGTCAATGCAAATTAAATCTATATCCTGTTGAAATTGTTTCTAATTTGCTTGATATGCATGCGCATGCCAAAGCAGTTAATGCCAAATGTTGACTAGTAATAAATCCTGCTATAGTGATTGCTGATTGTTCCGGAAAAGAACGTTGGGTAGATATTTGAGTTGCTGGTTTACTAGTTCAAGACCTGTTAATAATAAGCTTATAGTTCAGTCGTGATTTCTTCTTTCGTTGGTTGCTACCTAGTTGATATTTTCTTTGCTTGTGTTCTTTGTTGCTAAGCTGCTAAAATTTTGAAGCTCCATTATTTTTTTCCATAAGTATTTTGGCTAGTACAATCTTACTTGTTCATGGCAATGGCAGACCTGAGAAGGATTTTATTGTCGAAAATGGGTTCGGATGTAGTAGCAGAAGTCCTCTGGTACAAGGAAGGGCGACACTAGGAAGAGTAGTCAGGATGGTCACAGGAAATATGCTGTTATGGTTGGCCTTTAGAGGTGTAATGTATTTTGGGCAAGCGGAAGTAGGGGATAGATCAATACCAGTCGCAACCTCGACTGAATATGAAGGCACGGTACTGACACAGCTTATTCAATACCCAGCTACTCATCTTGCGGCGGCATCCTATGATTTGTGAATTTCAAGTGAAAATTTTAGAACAGGGCCATGATTTAATATTGTTTTTAACGTCTGGGCAGCTGAATAATACTTTTGACAGTTCATTTAATTTAAAATATGATGTTTTATCTTCTAAAATCCGTTTAAAAACTATTTTAAATGGCAAAATTGTATAAAAATCCGAAATTTCCGGTCTTTTTAGGGCGATAGCCACAGCTTCAGACGAATTGGTCATGGATTTTGAAGCGAATATTCATTTTAAGTTCAGTTCGCTTCGTGCCATTACATTGCCTGAAAAATCACGAGACCGTGGAATTGAACGGCTCAGGGCACTGCCAGGTAGGCGCAGTGACCGATACTCCAACTTTCCGATTTCGATAGAGATGAGTAGCTGATAGTGTATAAGCTGTGGTACTGAGTTACGTCGTACTAGTAGCACAGATCTAGCTAGATAGATCTGTGCTAGTAGTTAACTCCAGCCCTATCTGTCTTGCAAGGCCGGTGACAAGGCCAAGGGCTAGACCAGACATTAATTGGGATCGGTGAGGTCGTCACTCCCCAAATATGTAACAACCCCCGCGCGGATTCTCATTATTATGAGTAAGTATTACTATTATTGTTATTAATATTATAAATAGTTTTTAAAAACATCGGTGGCTTTATAATCACTAATAAATTGTATGAATATTCCGAATATGAAGAACTTACATTAGATATTTTGGCTACCATCCTCTTAAGGCATCTATATCTATCATAAAATGGACGAACAATTTCTTTATCTTCTTTACTTTGTGGCCTACCGTGAACTGATTCAAGGTGTAGAAGTGCTTTTTGTGTTGCAATCTTCTCTTCGATTAATTCTTCTCCTGTCATGGCTTCTAAATTATAACTCCTGTTTGCATTTTCACGTTTTGTTGACAATCTCTAAAAATAAGGTAATTATTACACTTTCAAACAATTAATTCATTTAAATATCATATTTTATAGTAAAATTCAAGTGTGGTATGGACCTTTGACAATGAGTTGTGCCCAACAAACTTGACTGAAAATAGGTAAAGTATATTTAGAAATATTAGAAACCTACTAAAAACTCCAAAAAGATAAAAACAACCCAATAACTTATAATAATGAAACGTAAATAAAACCCTTCAACCTGTATGGTTTTAATGACAAACAGAAATCGTTGTTTATTTTTAATTGTAGTTTTAATTTTCTTATGTTTGCAGGAAATGCGTTAACAGTCTAGAGTTGATTTTTATATTAAATTAAATATAACACGATAATACTATAATCATAATCATCCTATAATATTTACATAGGTATAAATACTTAGTTAACACTAAGTTCTATATTACTAAACTAAATCTGCTTCACGATCGCACTATCAATAATTAAAATTAATACTCTAGAATTAGGTGTTAGGCAAAATATTATTACAACGAATTACTGCTTTAAATTGGTGCCATATTTGCTCAATGGGGTTGAATATGCAGTGGTAAGGTGGTAACCGGAATACTGTGTAACCTATACTTTCCCCAAGTTCATTGCATTCATATTGTTCTTTAATAGAAAAACTTTTAAGCACTTCCAATAATTCTTTTTTGTATAGTTTTCACGCAAATATATATTATTATCGTACATATAGTCTTGAATTTTAGCTTTTGGATCTAGTGAAAAAGGTGCTTTGTTATGGATAACTCCGTTATCCATAACACTGTATATGCCTACTCGCATTGTCCGGTGAAAGACCACCCCACCAGAACTGAGAAGCGCTAAGTGGTTTTTAATCACGTTCCGCATCCGCGGTAGTGGTTCCGGGTTCCACAGTAGGAATATATGGATATGATGGTACTTCCAGGGTCAAAATATTCCGGAAGTAAATTCTACGGCCATTCGCATCTCCGGGCGTTGGGTGGCCCTGGGAGCCCTTCATTCCGCATTTCACAAGCAGCAAAGATCCCGAACCAATTTAGAATAGATTTCTGCAACATAAGAGGCCTAAATACAAATATAAATTTGGTACACCAGCATCTGCAAGTAAATAGACCACACATACTAGCCCCTACAGAAACACAGGTATGTTCTACAACAACAACAGTAAACTACCCCTGGTTATGACTTACACACCCGATTGAGATATAAGTTCGGAATGTCCCTTTTTGTCCGAAGCGACATGTCATGTCACCGCGAAGAAACGCTCGAACCGAACAACCTTGACGTCATGTGGCTCAAGTTCACCGCCAAGGGAGTAATCAAGTTTATATGTTGTCGCTATCGCCCTCTGAACGACAGAGCCTACCAAAGCTTTTTTACAACACTAGCTACTACTTTCGACTCAATACAGGTCGATCGCCAATCAATTCAGAATTCAGAAATTATCGTTCTGGGAGACTTCATTGCCCACAACACCATCTGGCTCAATCATCACAACAAGACCAACAATGAACGTAGAGAAGCTGAAGCAATTGCCATCAGCTGCGGGCTTACTCAACTTGTAGACGAACCAACTCAATCTCAGAGAGGGGCGAATTCGCCGCCCTCCTGGATCTTTTTCTAACCACCAATCCTGACCAGTACCCAATTACAATTGGTCCACCATTAGGTACTTCTGACCACAAACTTATTACAACGGTTTATGAAATACCACTTCTACAGAAGTACACACACCATTGCCTTGCAAAATCTGGCATTACAATTCTTCAAACTGGGATGATCTAAGGGAGTTGTACCTAGATTTTCCTTGGCTCGACGTCTGCTTTGGCACTAACGACCCGTCAGTCTGCTGCGATGAGATTACGCAAGTAATCTCCTCAGGAATGGAAGCAAACCTGCATCCCAAATTCCATCAAGTTTCCGTCAAAAGGAAAGTCCTGGTTTGACAGAAGATGCGAAAGAGCTGTAGGTAGGAAAGAGCAAGCTTACAAGTACTGGCAGCCGCTGAAAATCGCAATTATTTTGTTGAAGCGAGAAACGAATTCAAACGTGTGATCGATGAAACTAAGGACAAACACAATCAAAGGATCAGGAATAAACTTTTCCAATGCTCCAGTGGCTCCAGGAATTTCTGGCCGGTAGCAAAGGCAGCAGTGGCGGACATATCACCGGGCAGTTCGGTGCGCCGCCCTGGGGCCCAAGGTTCAGAAGGGTCCCACGATACCGCGGATTATAAATTATTTTTATATCGAAGTAAGTAAAATTTTAAAACATCAGATATGCAAAACAAAAATAATGAAATAATAATTAAGCTACATTCCATAAAGTCACAGTATAGATATCTATACGTGTCTACTAATGAAATATATCGACCATACTGCCCATGCCTAATATTCGTTGAGAGCAACGAATTCTTATGAGAGCCTGAGAGCGTTAAATTTGGCAACTGCCAGACCACAAAATATCCCCCCTTGTGTTTTGTGTGCCAGACCAGACCCAGCCACGCCACCCAACATTAACTACTGTGATTCCCACTATTCCCAGTAGGCCGCATTTTCATTTACTTTAGAGCAAATTATCAAATACTTGAATAGTTTGTTTGCATGATTAAATAATATTAGTAAGTGGGGTGCTAAGACTTATACTGTAGCTGCTACAGGCAGTGGATGGTATACAATGGCGTAGTTTAAAACAGTGAAATCGTTGGCCCTGCCCCCTAGGCAAATATTGTGGGGGGCCCTCTTTTCATAAATTGACTAAGACCGTTGACTGATAATAGTAAGAGCCTAATCATAATAAACTATTTTTGTTATGGTAGGAACGAATAAGTACACTAGTTTTCTGTTTAAAATATAGTCGGCTATCTTTGAAGCCCCCCGTCGTTCAAGGGCTCTCTCGTCATGCGTGCTAGCGTGCTCCACGAACTTGTCAACTATACGCCACTGGTCACTGGTGTGAGTGATATACACTGATATAGCATGCTTTAAAGTTTAACCTTAGAGCATAGTTTGTTGTTGTTGACCTTAGAGCATAAATAGACTTTTTAAAGTTATCTGTATGGTAAATACTTTAGGTTAAACGTCTTTGGTAAATACACATGCTGAATTTGAACAATTTTTTACAAATCAATCTTAATTTATTTGAATTAAATTGCAGCTAAGTTTTCATTAAACTTGAACAGGCAACACTGCAAATACCAGAGACCACCACCAGCAAAATGCCAACTTACGTTTAGCAATAGTAAATCATAGTTTGACAAGTTTACTTATGCTGGTGTTTGTAGTAGATTTTATATTTTGTTTAAAGTGTTTTTATTTTATTACTTTTTATGTGATAAGGAAAATACCAATCTAGTTATTAATAATAAAATATCGCCGTGAAGTTAGATTTAAAAGATCTAATAGATAATTTTGCTAATGCCAAAGTCAGAAAAAGATTATTCGTGATTTTAGTTTGTTATTAGTTTTTATATTTTGTTTAAAATGTTTCTATTTTATTACTTTTTATGTGATACGAAAAATAACAGTCTAGATATTAGTAATACAATATCGCAGCGAAGTTAGATGTAACAGATCTAATAGATAATTTGGCCAATGCCAGATTATAATTAGTTTTTATATTTTGTTTAAAGAACTTTTATTTTCTGGCTTTTTATGTGATACGCAAAATACCAATCTACAATTTTTGGTACCTATTAACAAACTTTCATCCTAAATAAAAAAATATTTTATTTTCTTACTTTTCATGGGATGCGAAAAAAATTAGTTCTTTATTAGTTTTCATCCTGAATAAAATAGTTATATTCTTACTTTTTATGTGATACTCATATATCATGTATTACCTATAAGAAATGCCTTAACTTAGTTTCAAAATATACAAGGGGTAGGGGCCTATAAATATCTTCTGCCCTGAGGTCCACGCGTCCCTAGATCCGCCGCTGAAAGGCAGTAAGTAATAACTTTACAAAAACGTCTCTCCCACCTTTGACAGACGAACGTGGCATCACGGCGGCTACAGCCAAGAAAAAAGCAAACATGCTCGCCAAAATGTTTTCATCGCATTCTACCATAGAGAAGGAAAGGCTCCCCCCACCATATCATCATATATCAACACTACCATGGCAGAAGTCAAGTTTCATCACCGTAAAATCCTTAAAGAACTAGATACGCAAAAGGCATCAGGAACGGACGGAATACTTGCCATCGTGTTAAAGAACTGCGCCAACGAACTAACACCCGTTTTTCTCAGGCTTTTTCTCTGTTTTACGGAAAAGGGATTTACCCATCTTCTTAGAAAGTCGCTCGAGTGCAACCTGTTTCAGAAGAAGACACGAAAATCACACCCTCAAACTATCGCTCAATTGCCTTACTTCCAATAGTCTCTAAAGTCATGGAACGTATAGTCAGTCAATCAGCAACTACTCAAGTACCTCGAGAACAACAGAATAATCAGCGATATTCAATACGGATTTCAGAAAGGCATTCGACAGAGTTTGGCATGACGGACTGCTCAACAAACTGTCGTCCTTCGGACTGCCAGCCTCTCTCTGCAGCTGACTTTCCAGTTTCCTTAAGAAGCGATCTCTGCACGTTGCAGTTGATGGACACATCTCAGACACATTCACCATTAACGCGGGCGTGCCTCAGGTCTTTCACCAACTCTGTTCCTCATTTATATCAGCTGACCGAAACGAATAATCCTGTTTCCAGTTTGGCAGATGACAGTACCCTTTTCTCTCAATTTAGATCCGAAAAACCTTTACCAGCGACTGAGACTTATCAGCGCAAACAGGAGCAGATTGCAGCAATTAGTCAAGACCCGGAGAAAGTTCAAACTTTGGGAGGCACAAACTTGGTCCACTTCAATGCAGCAAAGACCCAAGCAGCCACGTTTACCAAGAGGGCCAATACGGCGGTCCCTGACATCATTATGGAAGGATCGCCCATTCCTTCATCCTCGTCAATCGGACTGCTGGGTGTCTCGGTCAACAGCAATATGTCCTGGCATGACCACGTTGCTAACATCGCAAAATCAGCCTCCCAGAAGCTTGGTGCGCTATTTCACAACAAAAAACTGTATACACCGCAGCAGTTGCTCTTGCTCTACAAAGCGCAAATAAGACCGTGCTTAGAATATTGCTCACACATCTGGGGTGCCGCACCAAAGCACACCCTAAAGCTGCTGGATTCCATTCAGAAGAGGGCTGTGCGTTTGTTAGGCAACCCGGAGTTGACCCGGAATCTGGATAGTTTGGAACACCGCAGACATGTGGCCGAGATGTCCCTGTTTTACAGATACTTTCACGACAGATGTTCCAAGGATTTGGCCCGCCTCATCGCGCCACTGTCAACGCCTGTCAGACAGTCACGACAGACGGCAAGACCGCACCAGTTCGTCGTACAACTGGAAACACCTAGAACATCGCTTTACAAGAACTCCTGCATACTGCATCACTATGGAACTCACTCCCAGGACATCCGTTTCCCCCTAATTACACCCTTCAACTATTCAACCGCCGTGTTCAAACACCATTTTGAATACGCTTTCAAATCTAACGATTTAATTTTGTACAATTTTAACATTCCACGCCACTGTCCTCGCATTTCAAGAAATTAAAATCCATGGCAATACTACTAACGCCATCTCTTGTTACAACGTTTATCCACTGCTTCAGGCAGTCTGGAAAGCTAAGAGTAAAGCAGTTCGAAAGGCATCTGACCAATCACAGCGCTTTATCCTGGCGATATTACTAGCGCCATCCGTTGTAACCACGTTTACTCATCTGAAACCGGCCGCGTATCCTACGGCCATCCAACCTATCACAGCGCATCCTACAGGATAGCCACTTCACCCAACCTAAAATTTCCAAGCATTATAGATAGGAAGTTTTAGGATTTTCTAGGGTTAACCAAAATTCCGATCCTTAATAAACTAATTTCATGAAAACTAGTCAGCAGATTTCAACCGGATTTATATTAAAATTCGTAATATTAATTTAGACAACCGGTCATGCTAAGTGTTTACACAATATCTCTATATTTACATTATTGCCCTTTCTATTTCCGGAGCGATGTAGATTATCCCGCCAGAAGGAGCGGTGACAAGGGGCGTTAACAACTCCTTCGAGTTGATCTAGTTCACGTTCTAAAATTCAGTATTAAGTAGTCTCTCGACCCTCGCACATGGCACAGCACCAAGTCGCCATGCCGGGAAGTTTCACGATTTGAGACCCACTAATCTCTCTAAATCGTTACTCAAGTGACATAGTGGTATCCTGCCATAGTCATCCTCCTCTCAAGCCTACAGAAAAGGTATTTATCGGCAGCCTGCTGCCATTATTCTCAAAATTAGTATGACGCTGTACCATCGCTGTACTGGCGTCCCATTGGTATTGTCCATGGGAATTCTACAATCGAGTCTTATCTCGAACCACAAGTAATCGAGTCTCGTCTCGAATCTTAAACTCAAGTAAGTAAACACACACGTTTACATTTACATTCTCTCAAACGCGGCACCATTGCTGTACTAGCGTCTCCATTAGGCTTGTCCATGGGGTTCTCAATATTAATCGAATCTCGTCTGGAATCTGAAACGTTTACATTCACATACGTTTACATTCACATTCTCTCAAACGCGGTACCATCGCTGTACTGGCGTCTCCATTAGGCTTGTCCATGTGGTTCTCAATATTAATCGAGTCTCGTCTCGAATCTCAAACGTTTACATTCTCTCAACCTCGCACACGCGGTACCATCGCTGTACGAGCGTTCCCATTAGGCTTGTCCTTGGGGTTCTCAATATTCTCAATTCTCTATCTGAGTATAACACTGGGTTGTTATACTCAGGCCTTATTCTCATATAAGGATTACACGGCACTTGTCTGTCAAGATTCTCTATGCTTTATTAGAATATAAGGATCTCACAAATCCACTACGCGGATTGCAGCTTACCTATGCGACCTGCATAGCGTGTTTTACAATTATTTATGCGTGTACCAAAAACCGCATTTCACAAGGCATCCAAGTCATGCTATTAGGACATAACTGCATACCAGATTAAAACCACTACATTCAAGTCATTCATATTTGCAAGAAAGCGAACCACATTGTATATAGAAGCTAGCAAGAGACTTAGTAAGTGCTTAAAGTGACTCTCCCCCAGCATTGGAAGATAAACTGCTGAACATTGAACGTTTCTCGTCAACTGTGTACATAGTGTACATAGTAGCTTATAGGTGGACTTTAAGGTAATATTTATCCTGTTATTATTGCTTGTACTGTATATATCAAAGTGATCTCAGCTAACCGAACTCACACTGGGCTGTTCCGCAGGAACTTTAAACAGACATTTAACTGTACATAGCTTCAAGGTTATGTTTATAATCATATACTTGTTTAACATTACAATTGTTTATGCAATGCTTTAGTTTTTAAGAGTATTATTTTTGTCATATTCTTCAAGGTCGAAACTTTGCCTCGACTGATTTGTTCATAACGTAGCACTGACTACGTACAATAATTCACTGTTTATATTTTGTTTATTTATGAGCTTTCAGTTGTTTTCAAGTAAAATAACTTATTAAAATATTCATAAAATGCTAAAGCTTTTTGTTTTATTTACAAAATGACTAGAACTAGCCCTATGGTAAATATGAGTGCCTACGAGCACATCTCTGTTTGTTTAGAAAATCGACCAAGATTGATTTTAAAACACGTGTCAATCAACATCTTCGCACACACCGCTCGTCGAGCGCCATAGGATCTCCCTTTAGTATGTGTGCCACTACCATAAAAAAAATAATAAAAATATGGGTTAAATTAGCATTGGATTACGCACACTCTACAATAATTAGTTTGTGTCATACGCAGTTTGGAGGGAATGAGAGGTCCTTCCAAGGGAGATGTCAGGACTAGTTTGGTATCCCTACTTCGTGAATTGGGCCAAATAGCTTGAATGAAAACTTTGTTTGCACTTCTCACATTGTTGATAATTTGCAATAGTTTTATAGCAATATTTGCAGAGCATTTCGCGTATATTTACATCACGCTCGTCGGACATTCCAATTAGGTACGTTGGTAATAGTAATAATAGTTAATACACGGATTTTCCAAATAGCATTCACTAACAAAAATAAGTTGTCATTTGCATATCTCGGAGAGCGATAGGATATTATACTAAGAACTGTTCCGCCTAAGTATGGCTTTTGACACTCTTATGCTAAAATGTTTTACTCATGTTGGCTAAACTTTCTTTTAGCTGAAATGGGTTATGTAAAAACTGTGTTTTTGTTTGTTTATAAAACGTCTGTCTGAACATAGAATTCAAATTTTGTTTTTCGGACTTTAGATTAGCTGATCTGTTACATAAAAATTAGTTTTTATTTAATATTCTAGACATTTATTCGCATCCCAGGAATCAAAGATTTTTTTCCGGAAATGCATCATTTCCTTTTTTTCAATTTTTTTTTCACAATTTGTTTTTTCAATTTTTTTATTTTTTAGTTTAGAATAGCTGAAATCGGTTACATAAAAATAAGTTTTACCTTAGTACTTGAGACATTTATTCTAACCGCAAGAAATGAAAACTTTTCTCCGGAAATGCGTTATTTTCGTTTTTCAAAAAAATGGTAATTAAAAAAAAGAAGTCTTGTACGTTATATTATGTCCCGCAAAATTAAAATGTAATTTACAGCGTTTCTAGTATAAATTAACGAGTCTTACTGAATTTCAGTCTAAAAAATGCAAATTTTTCAGGAAATGTTAATGAAAATAATTTTTAAGTATGTGTCCCTTAAACAATACATCCCTATTTGCAACATCTAAGACGCCTTTGTTACAATAGCTCTCCATTTCAGATGACATTGGACAAATTAAGAATTAGTAACCATGGGTGGCGTGACGTATCTCTAATCATTATATTATTATTTTTTAGAATTTTCACAATTATTTCAATATTTTATTACAAATGCTCTTACATTTTTAAATTTAACAACAAAAGCACGTGATTTAACTGAAATTTTTTAATAATAGTACCTAGGTATAAAATTCCACTGACATAAAAATCGTACATTTAAAACGACAACATATTCAAATTGCAAAATTAAATAAGCAACAGACACCCGACTGAGACAAACTAACCCAAGCTAACCCAAGCAAATCCAAACTAACCCAAGCTAACCCAAGCTAATCCAAACTACCCAAACTAACCCAAGCTAACCCAAACTACCTCAAGCTAACCCAAATTACAAAGCTAAACAAGCGCGCTTCACGCGCTTACCGTAACTCCACCTAACCCAAACTTCAAATTGCAAAAATAAATAAGCGCGCTCCGCGCGCTTACAGTGACCCGACTTTTTTTTTTTTTTGGAAGGGGGTAAAAAATCTTCAAAAGACGTACCGGCTGTGATGTTCTGGTAGCCGGCCTGTGTCGGATTCAGTCCTTCTAAGGATCTGCCTAACGACTAAAAAACTTCCACCCTTTATGTAATTTCCGCACCTGTTTTGGAAACATCCGTTAGAACTTACATCAAAACAGGGCTCTGTCAAAGCTTTATCTCTGGTTCCGCTCTATTTCTTCGGTTTCTTTTGTCTTTATTATTTGGTAAATCAAGGTCTGACCAATTTCCCATGCCTTAGCTGATGCCATCATTTTACAAAATAGCCGTTCTGGCGTCAGCTCGTCGGTCTCAAACTCTATAAGTGCTCTTATCCGCTGGTTCTTCCATCTTACGCATCTGCATATCGTATGCTCTACATTATCTAGTTCCCCGCAGTATATGCACTTGTCGTCTGTCTTCTTCAGTCTCTTGGTATATTCCCTGAAGGTGCCGTGCCCTGTCAGCATTTGGGTCATGAAATAGTCTATTCGGCGGTGCTTGCACGCTATCCAGGCTTTGATGTCAGGGATCAGTCTCTTTGTCCATTGAGCATTTTCAGTGTTTTCTGCCCAACTTCTTTGCCATTCTTTGATAATCTTAGTTCTGGCCCTTTCCCTTGTTTCCCGGGTTATCGGTAGTTCTTGTATTTCGCTTAGGAATCGTCTTTCTTCGATGGTCAGGTCGATCGGCGGGGTTGCGGTTATGACTTGAACAGCCAGGTTTGACACTGTTCTGTATGCGCAAGCGACTCTAAGCAGCGCTTTCCTTTGGGCCCTCTCTAGGATGTTTCTGTATTTGTCGATAGTAATGCACCTGTGCCAGATTGGTGCGCCATACAGGACTGTTGATTCCATCACTGCATACAACATTTTCCTTTTAGTAGTATCAGGGCCCTTCATGTTGGGCATCATGCGAGATATGGCAGTCATTTTTTCTGTTGCTTTCTGGGCAGCCAGTTCAACGTGCTTTCCGAAGCCGATGTTTTCTCCCACGTTGATTCCTAGGTATCTGATGGCCTTCTTAGGCACTATTTCTGTGCCGCCAAGCGTGAATCGTATGTCCTGTCTGTCCCTTCGTCCGCTGAGGATTACCGCCTCGGTTTTGTCGGGCGCTAAGTTTAACAAGTTTTCTTCCATCCAATTGCCTGTCATTTGCAGGGCTGCATTCGCACTCTGTTGGAGTCCAGCCTTATGGCTTGCACTAATGACAAGTGCCAGATCGTCGGCATATCCTATTGCTTCTACGCCTTCTGGGTATTTCAGTTCTAGCACTGGGTCGTAAAGTGTGTTCCATAATAAAGGTCCCAAGACTGAGCCCTGCGATATTCCTGCGGTGACTTCCAGTTTTATCTTGTTTATGTTGATGGACCTTTCGCTGAAATAGTGTCTGCAGATGTTAATTAGGTATTGTGGAATTTTCCTTTGTTTGAGGCGTTTTAATGTTATGGCCCATGAGGCCGAATTGAAAGCGTTTTTTACATCCAGTGTGATTAGTGTGCACCATCTTTCTCCGTAGCCAGTCCGTTTTGTATTTGTTGCTATTTCAATTACTCTTTTCACAGCATGGACTGTAGACCTACCCGCTCTAAAACCGTATTGTATATTTGAGAGGCTCCCATGTTTTGTTAATTCTTCGTTTAATCTCTTTTTAACAAGGTGTTCGTACAGTTTTGCCATAGTGTCGATAAGGCACAGAGGTCTGTAGCCGCTAGGTGTGTCATAGGTTCTTCCTGGCTTATGGATTAAAACTAGTTTAGCAATTTTCCATTGCTTGGGAAACGTCTGTGTGCCAAGCAGATTGTTTAAAACCGCGAGCGTGAGCTGCGGTGCAATTTTTATTAGTTCCTTTGTTGCTTCTGGAGGTATTCCATCTGGACCGGGAGCTTTCCCGGTTTTGATCCTTTCCCCCGCTTCTGTTATTTCATCCAATGTGAACGGTGGTACGTTGTCTGTGGCGATACAGTTTATCATCTGTTCCTGGCGTTGTGGGAATAAGGCTGATATTACTTCCTGGGTTTTCTCGTCCGTGAGCTTGAATGGCGGGCCGGTATCTTTGAAGTTGCGTTTTATTATCTTGTAGCCGTCGCCCCAGATGTCGTTGTTGAGTTCTTCGCACAATTGTAGCCAGCATCTTTTCTTTTCCTACGCGATGGCTTTTCTAAGCCCTTTTTTCTTGTCACTATAGTCCTGCCATGTCCTCGCGATAATTCCTGCCTCGGCTCCTATGCTTGCGTTTCTTGTATGGATTCTTCTTGCGCGTATGCAAGCTCTTCTTTGTTCCGCTATATCATCATTCCACCAGTAGGGCATGCTCCCTGTGGTTGGAAAGCTTCTATGTATTTTTGAATGCTCGTATGCCTTTTTGAGCGTGTTTGTAAGCGCATCAGGTTTAAGGTTGGTGATAGCGTGGTCAGGCAGTTCTGTCTGTAAATACATTTTAAATTTTCTCTTATCAATGCCGACCCTTCCTTTTATGTCTGCCTTTTTTGGGGGAGTGCCATCTTTAATGGTGAAGATGATGTATCTGTGTGGGGTCATTGGCTCGTTTTCTAATACCTCCCATTTTTGTAGTTTCCTTGCTAGTTTAGATGTAGTAAAAGTGATGTCTATGAATGAGCTGCCATTTTTATTTACAAATGTCGGTTTATCTCCCGTGTTGTGAACTATTAGTCCTAGTCTTGAGCTGGCTTCTAATAATAGACCCGACTGAGACAAACTAACCCAAGCTAACCCAAACTAACCCAAGATAATCCAAACTAACCCAAACTAATCCAAGCTAACCCAAATTACAAAGCTAAATAAGCGCGCTTTGCGCGCTTACCGTAACTCCAGCTAACCCAAACTTCAAATTGCAAAATTAAATAAGCGCGCTCCGCGCGCTTACAGTGAACTGACTGAAACAAACTAACCCAAACTAACCTAAGCTAACCCAAGCTAATCCAAATTAACCCAACCTAACCCAAACTAATCCAAGCTAACCCAAATTACAAAGCTAAACAAGCGCGCTTCACGCGCTTACCGTAACGCAAAATAACCCAAACTCCAAATTGCAAAATTAAATAAGCGCTCTTTGCGCGCTTACGATAATCCAACCTGACCCAAATTGCACAATTAGTTTACTTTAAATTAAAGTTATTTAAATTAAATTAAATTTTCTTGAAAAACGGAAATGACGCATTTCCGGAGAAAAGTTATTAGTTTCTCAGATTAGAATAAATGTCTCAATTACTAAGGTCAAACTAGTTTTTATGTAACCGATTTTAGCTATTCTAAACTAAAAAAAAAATTTGAAAAAAATTAAAAAAAAAAGAAATGATGCATTTCCGGAAAAAAATGATTCCTGGGCTCTGAATAAATGTCTAGAACATTAAACAAAAGCTAATTTTTATGTAACCGATTTCAGCTAATCTAAAATCTGAAAAACGGAAATGACGCATTTCCGAAAAAAATAATTTGTGTTTCTATGTTCAGACAGACCTTTTATAAACAAACAAAAACACAGTTTTTACATAACCCATTTCAGCTAAAAGAAAGTTGAGCCCTCATGTTAAAGCCAGTCCAAAAATATCATGATGCAAATATTTTTATTTGGTTCAAAATTTCTCAATAGACGAAAAGCTATGCTAGAGTATATATATACAAAAAAGTACCTACCTGTTCAATTTCGTTTACAGTCTCTTGTAAACTTTTATGGTTTTCACCTTGTAAAAGATTCTGACTAAGATTGATCCTGGAACAGCCTATTGATATATCAGATAGTTGCTTCAGTTCCTTTTTCAGCTTACTTAGCTCCACGTATAGTTTTCTCATAGCTTCGTCATTTAGTTTATCAAAATGAGATGGTTTTACGCCAGTTCTGTATTCGAAAGTACTTTCGCTTATGAGTATTTTTCTTTTGCAACTATTTATTTTTTTATTGAGCTTTCGAATTCTCTCGTCGACCGGATTTCGTGATACGATTGTCATGGGAATATTCGTTTGTGGGACATCAGGATCGAGATATATACAGTGCGTAGCTATAATTGAGTTTCTTGGAGAAGAGAGAAGTTTATTGGATGCGATAAACTGACTAGGCATCGTCCCAATATTGTCATTAACCTGGTCGCTAGGTTGCGAAAGAAGAGGTTCAGAACAATCTACTTGCTCTCGAAGGGTAGCAAAGTCTAATATTGGGGTCACAGGTGATTTTGTTGGGCTAGGTGACCGGTTAATTTCTGGATGTTGTGAATCCAAATATTTCGTTGAGCTAGCTACTTCATGCTCTAAGATCTGAATTGACCGTTCGGCCGCTGGGGCTGAAAATTTGAATTGTTTGAATAATTTTGAAATCAAATTTGTGCATACAGTGAAAATGTAAAGTAAGAAATAATTTCGATAAAATATCAGCGTTGTTCGTGGTAATAAAAATGTGCATTAACTGTACTCTTAATAATACCCAAACAAAGTAAGGTAAGGAATATATTCGATAGTAACGGCATCTTTTCGCACATGCAAGCATGTTGGCGTTTGGAACCTTCGGCAAAATGCACTAAAACGGAATTTTATCCACAATACCGAAACAGAAATTTGCACTCGACGCGTGTTTCGCTAACCATGTTAGCATCATCTAGAGATGATTAAAACTAAACTTAAAATCTACTCAACTCTCTTTTATAGTATATGTTTGCTTAATCAAGCGGAACCAATCCCACTAGTCGCGCTCGATCAACCAATACAATGGACTATACGGAATAGGCCCTCTGTCTCTAGTTAAACTATTCTTACATTTAATAATTTCCATACTTTTATATGCGTCTAATAATCTTTAATTATTCTATGATTATTATCAAAAGCATGCTCGGCAACACTTGATTTTTCTGTTCTGAGCTATGTGTTCATTGAATCTCGTTTGTATTGATCTTTTAGTTTGCCCAACATATTTTTGGTTACAATCCATGCATCCTATTTCATATATTCCACTTCTTTCTAATATTTCAGTTTTGTCCTTTAAGCCACCTAATAGTTTCTTAATGTTAAACTGAGTTTGGTATATTAATTTTAAACCTACTTTCTTTAAGACTTTTTGGAATCCTCTAGTATACTGAGGATTATATGGTATCGAGACATATTTTTGCATTTTCATCCTGATTAACGAAAGAAGTGGAATCACGAATAGTTTTTCTAAACAAATGCTTATTAATTAGTCTATTTATTAAGTTAGTATTGAAACCATTAACGTTCGCTATATTCTTAGTTGTCTCCTTTTCATTGTTAAAAAATATTCCTCTGCTGAGAGGAAAGTTAACCATACGGTGTACTAAAAAATGAAAGCTAGCCATTTTGTGTTGGTCGCAGTGGAAGGAGTCATAAGGAATATATCGGTTAGTGGCAGTAGTTTATCTATAAATTTCAAATTTTAGCGTGTTATTATCGTTCCTAATCACTAAAGTATCCAAAACTGATAGTTTAAGTAAATTTAATGGTGGGGAAACAGTTGTTTAGTTTGGTCACAAAATCTTCGATATTAGCAGTTTTTGTGTCGAAAATCGCGAAAATGTCATCCATATACCTGTACCACCGTCTATAGATATTCAAAAGGTGCGTACAGACCTGACGGGACGCGCGCGCGACAGTCCAAAATTCCTATGTGTGGACGGAGAGCGCGCGCGGTGCTAGCGCCGCCTGTCCAAGGCGCGTCACTACCCGTCTGCTGTCGGTTTTTCGACGGCAGATCAAAGAAAGAGCGAGGCGCCGTGTGGACGGGTCATGGTAGGCGCGTAGTAGGCGCGTAGGAATCGTGCCAGAAAGAAATCATGGAGGTCTGAAGTGAAGAAGTTCAATTAGAACTTATTTACTTATACAAATTAAACCCCGTTTGTGGAATCCAAAAGATAAGGACTATTTCAGAAAAAAAAAAACAAAAAATTCGATGCATGGATGGATATTGCACAATCTTTGGACAATGGCAGGACATCGGATGAATGCAAAAAAATAGCAAATCTTCTGGTACCATACCGGAAGGAGAAAAAAAAGTTAAAGAGGGCTCCGGCACTGGAAGTGGTAAGTCTATATACTAATTTAGTTGGAGTCTTATTTAGAGTTGTATTAAGAAACCAAACAAATGAAGAGTTTCTACAGTAAAAGGTACCGAACTTTGCTAGTAAATAAAATACACAGTAATTAATAAAATTTTAATAGCTTTTAGTATATTTGAGATATCAAAACTAAGCTGCTGGACACTCGAACTTACACAAACAGATTTTTGGGCAAGTTTCAAAGTTCAATATCTTCACCAAGAAAAAAGTTTTTGATGTGTTTCGGCAAATAGGACGGAAATATGTAAACCGATTCTAGCCGCTATAGCGGTATTATATATAATTTTGCCATTTAAAATCGTTTTAAACGGATTTTAGACGATAAAAAAGCATATTTTAAATTAAACAAACCGTCAACAGTATTATTTATTATATTCGTAGTGTATTTGAATCGATTGCACAGCTTATTCTTAATGTACGGTTGAATTTAAAATGAATTTTAGCTACAAATTCCTCGACAAATTCGTCCGAAGCCACGGCTATCGTCCTAAAAAAGTCTGAATTTTCGGATTTTTAAACAATTTTGCCATTTAAAATCGTTTTTAAATGGATTTTAGACAATAAAAAAGCATTTTATTATTTTAAATTAAACGAACCGTCTAAAGTATTATTCGTATGCCCAGACGTTTAAAACAATATTAAGTCATAGCCCTCTTCTAAAATTTGCAATTTGTTTCTTACACTTTCACGCATAAACTGTTCCGATCATCATGAAATTTTGTACAGATATTTTCAAGAGTATAGTAAAGAACATTATAGGACACTTTTAGCTTTTAACCGTGGCTTCGCTCGCGTTGATTTTTACGGTTAGTTTTAATCCAATTTTTTTTATTTTCCTGAGGTTATATTTGTAAAATGTTTTTTTT